>VUQR01000925.1:9137-19669 GCA_015108515.1 Hemichromis elongatus
TAATTTTCACATATTCCTGCTCCAGTATTCCCTTGCTGAAACCTTCAGAGGTATCCAATAGACTACAGGGATGATGCAGGGAAACAGAGGAGGGAGAAAAAAAAAAACTGCTGTGCTATTAAAAGTTCCTATAGAGTGGGGGGGGATACTGGTTTCCTCTGCTTGCCTGTTAGCTAATAAAAATGCTTACATACAATGAGAGAAATACACAAGAGCAATCAATATTTTATGCAACAACTCAGGCTGGGCCTGCAGCAGGAGAAGGGGGAGAAGCCAGGGAGGAGATGAAAAATAGATTGCATTAATCCTGTGCAGTGATTTACAACAATTATGTCATCTACCAACCATCCACCTTTGTTTGTTTATGTATTTATGTGAAAGCGTGACTCACGTGTCATCCAGATCCTCACACTAAAAAGAAGAAAAAAATTAGGAAGCGAGAGAGAGGTGGGGGGGCAGTGACAAAGTGCCACCTAATGTATATTCAGCAAGCCCTTCCTCACCCTCAGCTCAAGCCCCTTCCCCTGTTTCAACCCTGAAGCGCAATACTGCTCCGCCGCACTCGGCACCGTGTCACCATCCACATTCTCCTTCTCTGCTCAATGTTCCATGACAACAAGGTGAGACAGACAGCAGAGGTTAGGCTGAACAGCTGCTTCCTGGGTTGGAAATTCCAGGCATTGAGGGCCATCTGTCTATAGGTTCACTGATGTATACGGGAGCCATCTATCAGGCTGCTAGCCCTGCAGCTGCTAGGGCCGTCAAAGCCCAGTCTGCCACCCGCCCGCCCGCGTGCTTGCCTGCCTCCTTGCGTGGCTGGCTGGCTGGCTTCTCCCAGCCTCAACCCCAATACAATGAGAGCTCCTTCTTCACTTTGTGTCACACAGAATGGGCTGATTTGATTAAGTCCTGGGCTCTCATTATGTTAGGTAGGGGTGTAGAATTTCAATGATAATCCATAATGCATGACCAGGGGTTTTGTTGCCATGGTGACATAAATTCAAGGTTACCAGCTCAGACGCATAATTGGGTGCGCATTGAGCGCTGAAGAGGTGCTGTTAAAATTCCCCTCATGAAAGTGGAGCATCAATCATGCTGTCGCAGATTGCAAAGTACTCATAATCAGATGAAATGCTTGGCAGAGAGAAAAACGTCACAACAGGACAGGGCTTCCTACTCTGAAAGCCAGGCTAACATTTCAGAGTGGACTGTGAGACAACATATTTTTATTTTTGCTTTCTTTCAGCGTTTCTTTTCTCACTCCCATGAACCCACTGATTGGTATTTTTTGGCCTTTTTTTTTCCTTCTTTGTACAGTAAGTTGGTCTCAGTTCATTTGGCCCTTATCTTGCTCTCCCAGGCAGCATTATGCCCTCAGTCTGTGTAGCTCCCCCCCCCAAATGATGGAAATCAATTCTCACAAGAGATCAGGACCTCTATGACAAGCAGAGCCTCCAGCTCGAGGCTCATCAGACCCATTTGAACGTCAGACAAAAGCAAAAGATTTCTGCCCCTTGTGTCTTCTCCTGAAATCCCATTGAAAATCTGCTCATGCCTCCTCCAATCTGCACCACAGTTCTTTTATTGATGCTCTTTTATTTTATTTATTTTTTTTATTTTTTTGGAAGGGTGGGGTGGTGATGGTGGTGGGGGGTGTTCAACAAGGGGATATGCTTGCTTGGAGGCGTGTGCAGGATGGGCATGGTGTCGGGCCCCTAGATAAAACCTTCTTTTTTTCCCCCTCTCCCTTTTATTTTTACTTCTTTAGCTTTACTTCCCTAACAAGGAAAAAAATCTAAGAACAGATGATTAGCTTGAAGCTACTAGTAAGTTGGAAAAGTTAAAATATAAAAATAATAACAAAAAAATAGAAAGATTGTCAGAAATAAAATGAAAGGGATGGGGGGGGGGTTCAGGGTTTTTAAAAAAATTTTTTTTATGTCAGGTTATTGTAAAGCATGATGTGTACCAACCTTTCTCTCTATTATGTCTGTCTGTGAGCTGGCAGGTTATATCATTTCAATCATACGAGGTCTATCCTGAAATGCCCCCCCCATCCATCAATACATCACCACTATAATTCTCCAATGGTTAATAACCATAAATCAAATGAGATTCATAAACCATTAAGATGGTGCTTATTATCTCTCATACTAGGTAGTTCAGATATTCATGGCCTGGAGGTACGTGCCTTCAGACCAATAATCTGTTCCATCTATGCAATATTTCCCTCTTTTTATCACATGAATTATGCTTTGTGTCATAATTTACCAGAACATTTCTCATCACAAGAGTCATACTCTTCACTGAATTCATTTTCGCTGCTTGCAGTCCGTGCCACTGTGCACCACCTCAGCACTGTCCAGAGACACTTAATAATGTCAGATATCAGTTGCAGAATGTAGTACACAGTGAAATTCAGACTTTTGGATGGTGCGGTACCTATCTTTAGGACAAGTACATGAAAAATTGATGCGGTTTACTTTAACTCCAATGAAGGTCTACTCTTTTCAAACGGAGGCAACAAACAGACGGCAGTTTCGGCGGTGCTCGAGCATCAAATTAAGGCCCTACAAGCCGACATCTGTGTATGCCAGTCACAGCTCACCTTCAAAGGCCCCGTGTACAACTACAGAAGCCATTTTTTGAGAGTACAAAGAAAAGCAGGTTATTAGGAGGAAGGCTTTAAAAAATGGAGAGACAGACATTCCTTTTCAAGTCCAATTTTCCTTCCACTACTGTATTTGCCACCTATCATTCCAATGAACGAGCTGCTTTAAAAAAAAAAACTCAACAGGGTTCCTGGTGAAGATCTAAATCAAGTTTTTAATGAGCCCCGTCATTCTAGCGCCGCTGTCACAGGTGTGGATCTGCTGATGTCGGAGCTCAGTGGGGTTTAACACAGGCTTACCCAGTCAATTAAGGAGTCAGCTATTCACAAAGAACAAGCACCAAAACTATACGCTGCTGAGCTTTGTTTTCTCCCTGACATTCTCTACTCACTCACAATCCACAGCTTGATGACTAAACTCAGGCCCCTTACCCAAGTTAATGCTCTCAGGCCTCAATCAGACATATGTTGCTTAACTTCTTCACTCGTCAGTGCCTTTAACTTACCAGCACAGTTCTCTTAGGTTCCAGCTGTTCTAGAGCTGTTCTTCACATCTGTATTCCTTTTTAATGCAGTCCAATTATCTAGTTTTATAACTTTACAGTTTTTGGCCATTTTAAATCAGTATCTTGTCACTGGTGTGTGTGTGTCAGTATCTAAGGGAGAGAAAGAGAAGAGCAGTGTCAGATAGGAAGAAAGCCTGAATTCCCTGTCCTCCACATGAACCCTCGATACTGTCCCATATGTTATTTTCATCCATTTCACTTGTCACGCGGCTGATGTGTGGCTTCTTTCAGAACAAACATGTGTTTCAAATGTGTGTCAGTAAATGCTAGGTAGTGACCTGACCCCAAAGTATATTTTATGTGCATGCCGTTCACTGTCATTTTTTTTTTTTCGGAGGATAGCAAATATGGAACTAAACTGACTCTGTTTGTGTGCACTCAAAGCACGAAGAAACCAAATAAAGCAATACGTGTGCATCTGCTGAATAAGAAGCAAAAGGAGGAAGGAAAGAGAAAAAGAGAAAAAATGGAGGGTGATGTGAAGAACAGATGGAAGGTATTGGTCAAGCGCACAGGGTGTCAACAAAGCGGTGCAAAGGCTTGTCACTCTTGGTCACTGCGCTCACTGCTTGGTGACTGGGGAGGAATGTGCTGGTCATTCATGCTCCAGAATAGGCATTGCTCTTTTGCCCCTTCCTCCCTGTGCAACACTATTGTATCAGCACGAACATTGTTCAAGAGGTCCCTTTGTCCCTTTAGACTTTTGGAGGTCCCTTTTCAGGACTTCTACCAAGACCCCCAGTGCAGACCAGAGTTGTTCCCCCAACAGCTGCCTGGGATAAAGCTGAAGTCACTCTAAGCTGGCTTTTATTTGAGCCAATGCATTACAGATGTTTATCCTTCAGAACTACACTGCTAGCTAGGTGGCTGTTTGGTGAATGATAATGCTGACTTATCTGGCTGACTTGATGCAGCTCTGTGTTTCTGTTTTGGGGTCTTGGTTCATGGTTGACCCTTAGTAAAGCGCTCGTTTCCAATGTGATTGAATTCAGCCCCGGCTTAGGGGTCGCAGTAAGGCCTTCCCAGTGTTCCGCTGGGTAGATCTTCAATGCGAAAAAGTCTGGCCTCCCCCTTTTTACTGTTTACAAGGTCAAGGTTGAAGGGTCAGTGTTTCTGGCTTAGTTAAATTGGCATGGGCTTTTTGGCAAAGGATTACCAACGTGGTGACGGCTTGATGTTTAACGTCACTTTTATCGAGGGCAGGGGAATAATGCGGGGACAAGCGAAGGATTTAGGGCTGAAGGCAGACAATTGAAGCATCTCAATAGATATCGAACCCAGCGGTGGGGATTTGCATAACCTGGTCAGAGGCAGATAGGGCAGAAAAACTCTCTCTTAAAGCTGACAGTCTGAAGGATCATTTGAGTGATTTATGTAGGAAATTGTATTTGCAAAGCAAGGGAGATAATTTAATAAAGCAAGGCCTGGCCTAGTCCTCAAGATCAGAGGGCTCTTTGCTGAAAAATGATACAGCCTCCTGTGTCAGGGGATTGTCAGATAAAGAAGACCAATATTTACCGTGGATTTGTGCTCCTTCCATTTCCTGTCTAGGTTTTACTATTATCTTGCCTAGTAGTTTTATTTTAAATGAGCAAACATATTATATGCATAAGTATAAATGTTTAATATATGCAAATGTAACCTGTTTCATTTCCTTTATGCAAATGGTGTATCATTATTATTAGCAGAAATTATGAGAATATCAGTGAATCGCTAGCCAGCCATAACTACAGTGGTGAGAAATTACACTATTAAACAGAGGAGCGCACTAAGAAACCAGATAAGTTTATGTACATCAGGCTCATAATATCAATCCTTGACAGATAATTAGGCTCTTTATTTACAACCTTTACAGTTTGGCAAGAGACATGTCTTCCAGACACATTCCAGGAGGAGTCACATCACGGGAGATGAGCTGAAATGTGTGAAAGATGCTGACCTTTGTTTGTATTGCTGCATAAAAATAAATGAAATGGGCAGAATTGGTATTGGACTGCTCAAGTAGAGTGCATTGAGACCTCGCCTTTATTACATGTAAAAAAGAGCAAGGAGCCATATAAATATATAGACTTGAGACAAATTAAAAGAAAGATTGAAGCCATGACTTTTACAATGAGGGAATCTATGGCTGTGTTAAGCTGTGGGCACATTATGCATAGTTTGGGACCGTTTGTCCTCTTAGAGGGAAGAGTCAGTGCAGTACAAAGCTATTCTGAGCTATCACTTTAACCTATGATGACTCACTGATATTCTTACAGGAGTAGTTACATCCATTCCCATGATAACTTGCCACAGTGATGGAAGAAATGGTTACTGTAGCCAAGCATTTATTTTACGTTTGTACAAGCTGTACCAGTACTTTTAGTAAGCAAGCTTACTTTAACCATATATTAGTACAATTTAAATGCCGCCATAACAGAATATAAAAAAAAAAAAAAATGTCACAGAATCAATGTGAAATGTCACAAGGCTTGCAAGACCTATGTGATTTTAAAATGAAAAGTATTGTTTAAGCTTAGAAAAATCCCCGGCGTATTTAAGGAACAGATTCAACTCTAAGAAAATCCAAGAAAAGCTTGTGATATAGAAGCTTTGCCAAAAATGTGCAGTTAGCAGCCTATAAAGATTCTGCATCCAATCTTGGCAAACTTAATTTAACTGTAAATTGTAAGTCTGTTTCTGGTAATAGAGATCAGCTTTGCTGGTGCTCTTTTACAGTTTATCAATAATACATCCTTAATAGTTTTGGTTGGCAGCGCCATAGTTTGCTTACTTAAGTTACACCCATAGCAGTGACACAGCACTACTATACATTCAGAGTATTTTCTGGGTATGACACTGGCTGATTACATTGTGGAGCAAAGAGGTCTTTTTGAAGCACAAGACTCAGAGGTTGTCCTTCAGTTAGACAGTATATCAACAAACTCACTAATTGTTATAATGCATTGTCCAAACAAATGAAAAGAAGCGCTATGCTGCTTAGCAATTTATCATTTTGTGCGAGTGCACTACCTAGTGTTTAATAATTGGATAGCCCCACCTCTGTTTTTCCTTAAAGCTATAAGTTTGTGAGCTGCATGTCTGTCGTGTCTCATTTCAGTCACTACTGACAGATGTTTACTCTGCTCTTACTTCATTCAATGTGGCTGGTTATGTCATTTATATTGTGGCTTTAGCCTTTTTTAGCAAATTCTAATAAGGCTATAGAGACCATCGCGTATTAATAATTGTTAATTACTTATTTTAAAAGGTGGCAGAAAATCTGTCACAGATGATATTTGTATGTAACTTTTAAATATTTACTTTCTCTCCAATTAATGTTTCTGAGTTAACTTCAATAATCACTTCCTCCAAACAATCAACGTGTCTTTTAGGTCCCATTCCTATGAGACTGCTCAAAGAAGTCCTACCATTAATTCACGTTTCAACATTAAATATAATCAATTTATCTCTATTAATAAAATACGTACCACAGACCTTTGAGGTGGCAGTAATTATACCACTACTTAAAATGCTGTCACTTGATCCATCTGTCTTAGCTAATGATAGGTCAATCTCTAACCTTTCCTTCATTTCTAAAAATCTTGAAAGAGTGGTTGTCAAATAGCTAATGGATCATCTACAGGGGAATGGTTTATTTAAGAGTTTGAGTCAGGTTTCAGCGCTCATCACAGTACAGAAACAGTATTGGTGAAGGTTACAAATTGTCTTCCTATGGCCTCTATGCATTATGAGAATGCATAGCATACATTTTTATTGCTATGCAGATGATACCCAGCTTTATCTATCCCGCAAGCCAGATCTTATATCTGAAGAAAGGGAGGCAAAGGCTTCAAGACCCTCTTCTGTAGAACTACCTAAAAGTTTGAATTTGGGAGATAAACATCCTCTCTACTCTTAAGGTCAGCCTTAAAACTTTCCTTTTTGATAAAGCTTGTGGTTAGGGCTGGATCTGGGGACCTTGATGGCTGTCCATTCCTCAGCCTGGTTCTGTCAAAGATTACTTCCTGTTAAAAGGGAGTTTTTTCTTCTCATTGTCACCAAGTGTTTGCTCACTGGTTTGCTGTCTGAATGTTAGGGTTTTCTTTCTAATATATTAGGGTCCTGACATTACAATAAAAAGTGCACTGAGGTGACTGTTGTAACTTGTAATTTTGTTGTTCCTCAATAATATTAATTGATAGTTGAAGACATTTTATTTTGGAAACTAATGTTTTCCTTTGATTTGTAATATATATGTTTTATCTTTAGGCATTATTATCAAAACATAGACTTTTACCTCTCTTTCGTTAACCATTTTGACATTTATTCAAAGTACATATCAAGTGACTTTTTATTTCCACCGGAGAACATTTTTACCAAGCCAATTTTTCTTTTACTTGAATACGTTTTTCGTAATCTTCCCATTTCTGTTCATAGGGCTCAGGGTTCAGTGTGTCATTGACTACTTTGATGTGTATAAAGATTATGTGATATATACACTGTGGCCTTTGCGGTCACTACATCTTAGCCGAGTGAAACACCTGAGAGATTTTGGACTTGTTAAACACTGCTCTCTCCCACGACTATCAAATCACCAAGTAGGGGAATATCCTTGGAAAGAATAGAGTCCCATTTCTCTGCCAAGGTTTCAGAGACTTGTAGAATGGTTATAATAAGACATTTAATATTAGTAAGTGCTTTATTTAAGTACACAAAATTTCCCATATTTAGCATCTTTGAGAGCTGTTGTGTTACCTTTGCATCAAATCCCCACATGCCCTTTTGCATGTGCACTTTACATACAAGGCCAGTGCAAGCACTGAAAGAGTTGAATGTCAGCAGAGTTAGTTTCCCTCTCCTTCTGCAGTAGGTCTGTTAATGTTTAGAGTCAGGGGGCCCAGGGGACCCTAAATCCCTTGGACACAAAGAGCCTCTGTTTGCTGGCGTGGTCACATCTGCCTAGTGACTCTGTTTGTATATAGGGAGCACTCTATAGGCCATCAGAGGGGCCTGCTGCAACTGCCCTACTTCCATAATACTACTCTGTGTGCACTGCTCTGGCCAGTGGGCTTCGCTTAATGACATTATACCACATGTGCATTAAACTCGCTGTCACGTAACACCATTCTTCTCAAGCTTCTAGCAGGAAGGTAACATCATCAAAATCCAGCTGTAGTGACACATTGAGTCAGAAACATTATTGTTTTGGTCATAAAATTACACAGATAGGACAAAAATAAAGGATCACACCATTACAATGTCATTGCAGGTATTAGCAGAAATGCAAATGACTATCTTAAAGAAATCCATTTCAACGCACCATATCGGTCTTATCATTTTCTGAAAGGCATTTCACCTATTTAATACTGGCATAAAGAGTCACAGCAAGGAGAATGTTGCACATTTAGCTTAATGTGGTGTCTTTGAATAACAGATGTTAGCTCGCTGAATTGCATTTTAGGGTTTCTTTCTGTAATGAAGGTTCTTAAAGGTGAAATGAAAGCTTTAGATGCAATGCTTAACTCAATGTCATTTTTTACGAAGCTTTTATAAAGAAGTACCACGAGGACTCCCTCTTGTTTATCGGGGCCTGGCAATGAAATATACATACACCTTTGAAGCGATTAGCATTGCTATTGACATGGTAAACAGTGATTAAAAATATATGCCTTTTAATGGGCTCCAGCCCTGCCAATCAGATAGTGCCATGGCTAGTCAGCGGTGCAATAAATCTTTAGGTCTGGCCTGTGGAAACCGGGACCACTGAGTACATGGTTGACTCGATATCAAGATATCAGTGAAAGCCTTTGTTTAGTCCACTGCAGCAAATTAGACACGCTAAGTGCTGGGCTAATGTACACACTGCAATCTTCTCTGACCTACACAGACTGAATTTAGCACATGGGATTTCACATAAAGCAGAAGTTTTACTCCAGTTGGCTACACAGATTGAATGTGGGATGATAGGATGTCCAGAAAGGCCATTGGCTGGAATGAAAATAATCTGTTAAATGAGACAGTGTTGTTGTCATAGAGCCAATAGCATGGCAACGTTAGCATTCGGGCCATTTAGAGTGAGCTGGGCTGTATTTAACCAGCTGTAATCATGTCTCAAAAACATACACGAGAAAAAATTTCGAGTCCAGTCGACCTTTGACCTTGTTTATGTGGTACAAGATAAAACCCTGAAACAACAATGGTGAGTGGCCAGTAAAATGTACTCCGCCTACACCACACAGAGAAAGCAGTGGCACTCTGGGGACAAAGTGGAGAAGACCTTTCAGGTGGCCACAATGACAGGAGAGGTTGGATGAGGTCAGGGTGGTTTGATACCATCCTATTGGGGCTTTAATTGCTCATACAGAAGCTATAGGGGCCTTCTGTGAAAAGAAGGTAATTTATGACTGGCAGGGTGAGGTTACAGAGGCGAATGTCCCCTTAAAAGAGAGGTATGCATGCCTGGGCCCTCTCCTGAGCTCAAGTGGCTCGGAAGATAGCGATTGAGCTACTTGGGAGGTAGAGCAGCAGTCTCTTTTTCTTTCCCACTCTCTCATTCTTTCTGTCCTCTCGCTAACTCCGCTCGGCTGCTCCCTTGCATGTCCTAGATCAGCTCATCTGGGTGTGCTACGGCAGGATATCAATCTTAATGAAGCTGCCAGGCCAGTGTCGTATCAACTTTAGACTACAGGCCTTGATAAGCATACCAATTCTCTGTAACAATACCCAGGGTAATAACCAGGACAATAAGGTCTCACAAAGGATGGAGTGTGGAGACATCTGAATTTTATGGGTGCTGTGTGTGTATGTGTGTGAGAAAGGGAGAGTGATGGAGAGGTCACATAAATTGTCTAACAGTGGACGTGTGAAGCAGAAGGATGTATTTTAAATTACATGTACAAGTATGTATTGCTGATGTGCAAGATGTAAACACGTTAAAGCGATGCTAGAAATGAAGAGCAGAGAAGCTGTGTTGTAAGACTCATGAGATGTTTACCTTACCCCGTTATAAAAAATTACAATTTAAACATTACAAGCTGCATAAGCTAGTAAGTAAGCAAGTCACTAAGAGAATTTTCTCCCGTGCATTAGAGCTATTAGGTTTTCCTCATCGTAATTCAGCTTCCAGTGAGATGATTCAAATGTTGTTGTGTTTACAGTATGGTTTTATCTCCACAGCCAGAAAGGTCTGGAGTGGGGAATGTGGGCGCCTGCCTGCTGGCTGCTTCTGATTTGGAGGGCGTTGGAGGACAATGTATGACTGTGTGACTGTTTGTCTGAGTGCATCGGGGGGGGGGGGGGGGGGGGGGGGGGGTGGGGGGGGGGCGGGGGGGGGGGGGGGGGTTTTGTGGGGGGGGGGGGTTTGTTTTTGGTGG
>VUQR01000925.1:19689-32665 GCA_015108515.1 Hemichromis elongatus
GGTTGGTCACATGAGGCCAAGATGAACACTTGTGGTCTTTAATTTATTGTGGTGGGTTTTATGTAGCTGTGACTATCGCACACATTAGCATCATTACTCGGCTTTCATCAGCAGAGTTACTCTTAGGTTAAAATGAGAAGGAGAAAAAAAAAACTATGCAAGCCACTCGCATGTTTCAGCAGGATGGGGTGATGGGGTGGAGTTGACGGGGGGGATTTCCATTCTGACTTTCTCGCAAGGGCAATCAGAAGACATGTGGTTGGATGTTTGATGTCAGCCTCGAGGAATTTGTTTGCACAAATAGTTCAAATGCTGACTCCACTCATGAAACTCAGCTATGCTGAGCTATCTTGCGTCACCTTCTTCGTGTGAGCTAATCATAGACATCTCTGTCCAGCGCAAAACAACGGTACTAAATCTAGTCATGATTAAGTCAGCTGTATCTATTTGGAGCACCAACCAGAAATGTCCCTGCAAACAATTCATGTTACATTGGAAGTGAACACAAATATACTTTTCTGCTTATTGTGGCATACATTCCACACAGAGCATAGAGAGGGCCAAACAGTACTTTCCCTCATGATGTGAGCTAAACAACCAACAGGCATCCTTCCAATAAAACATTGTTTTCATCCGTAGATGTCTTATGATATGTCTAACTTTTCAATGAGCCTAAATGCCAAGCTGGATGATGTTTTAAAAAAAAAATGTATAGACAGCAGTTTTAACTTTAACTCTTTTAAACACACAGAGGAAACAGTTCGCTTGGAAAGTCTCTGAGGCTCAAGGAAGTGCTTCCTCAAGGGTTTGACACTGATAAAGAAACAATAAACACATATCTTCAGTATGGATATAGAAACAATTCACACCTTTGATATGATCAATTGGAAGATAAATAACACGGGGAGAGCATTTTATGCTACGCATCCTGAATCTGTGAGACCAGTTAATGCAGTCCACTGTGCGGACAGTCTGGCTCAGCTGGGCATATGAGATATTTATAGATCCGTCTTCCCTGTGGATTGATTGTCCAGTGCGTTGTTCTTTATTGATCCAAGTTTCAGGAAACAAACACACCGCAGGTCAGACATCCACACACAACCTGGGAATATGGACACTGTAGAATTATTGTATTGAGGCAGTTGAAGTAGGGGTAGGGGAAATCAGCTGCATATTGATACACTGTATTTCATTTAGATGCAGCGTGCGATACACTTGGGGCTTGAGGGCTGACATTCAAATTAGGGTTTGGAAGCAGAGATTTAAATCTAGATAAATTATAGCCCTCTGAGCAGCTGAATGTCCTGCACAGGGCTCTTCTCGCTCCTCTTTTGTTCCACCGGTGTCTGGGGGGCCATCTTCCACTGTGGGTGCAAGGTGGCACCGTGTTGCATTTTAATTTCTCTTGTTTTTAGGCAGCAGACTCCATCACTGTCAATGGCCCAAATAATAACGTTTTATCGGTGCACACAGTGCAGCTTACTGACGCTACTCAGCAATAAAGATGAGGTAGAGACAGACACAGGGGAAGAGAAAGAGAGGCCTCAGTGCCCCCGCTGCTATAATTTAGGGCACTCTTATCTATGCCATCAGCTCAGATTGTAATTCAAGAAGCAACAGTGTGGAGGGCCCGGTCCTTTTTATGCACAGCCATTATAGGAGCAGTGAGATGCAGTAGTGGCTTTTAGCACAGGAGATGCCAGACATAGATGGGTCGTCCAAGTGTTTTACAATTGAATGTGCTAAACTACTGCCACCATGCAGCCACACAGGCAGCCAAGCATAGGCCCTGATTCAGGTCTTTCTCTCCCCCCCTCCTGCTGTCCTCTGCTCTAGGCCTCAGTGATAGGCAGAGAGGACTGAGCTGTTATCCCCTCTGGTAATTACCACCATTAAAGCTAATCCTGGTCCAATTCAGGCTGCTTTTGTTTTGAGCTTTATCTCTTCAGTGCTGGAGAGTTTCTCCTTTCAGAGCCGCACACAAAGACACAGTTTTTAGAGTTGGTAATTATCTGTTATATCCCTACTGCTGGGAATAGGATGGAAAAAATACCCGGGATGGACAGGAGCATATCTCCTCTTTCTCTGTCGGCGAATCTTTCCATCTTTCCCTGTACTTCTGTCTTACTTTTGCAGTATTTCCACCCCCTTTTTCTCTCTCACCTTTATTTCGTTCACGAGATTTAAAAATAAAAAGTAATTGTTAAATTCTTTGCTGGATGTTATTGAGAGATTAACGAGATTGAGCATGGATTTATCAATCTCTGTGACAATGCTGCGATAAATGTAATTACAGTCAGTACTTATTAGCATGATGGTAATGCTGGCCTCTAATTTTCCGCTGTAATTGCAGCTCTATTTTTATGAGGTGTTAACTGCTATTAATCACATTGATGATTCAGTAAATGTAGCGCAAAGATTCCCATTCAATTCCATTTCCTCTGACCTATCTCTCAGCAGATCTGTCTCTTATCAAAGGAATTAAAGATCATTGTTACATAAAAAGAAGAAAAGGAGCGCTTTCCATGCAGAACTTGTTTTAATGGATTTTTTTTCCAGCCTTCTCCCCCCAAATCAAACTCGTGTCATAATTTTCAATTTGCCAGTTTTATTCAGTCTATTTTCACCAGCAGGGTGTCACTTTAACATTGGCAGTTGACAATTTGCCAGCTCGTAACATTAATACAATGATAAATATATGTGTGTGTGATGGAAGGCCTGTTTCCCTAATCAGCGTGGGTAGGGATATACAGTGTCTTGCATGCCACATTAATGCCAGTAACAGTATTCTACCCATCATACCAGTTAGGTATCACACACTGGTCTTCAACCCCTATATGAGAGGAATGGCTGCTGGTGCACATCTTTAATAAGCACCATCTGACTAGTAGAATAAGCAACAGAGTGGGTGTGATAGGCAGCATGAATCCAAATGCCCTTGTTATATCCAGAGACACACACACCGCCAGCTTTCTTCCAGAATGTCGTTACTTTGTTTCGAATGCCCACTCACAGCTCATCCTCACTCCAGATGGCGCTTCCACTTCCTGGTCGCGGGCCTGCTGTGCTGGGACCTTCTGCGATTGGCCGGCCCACCTGCTTCCCCGCTACCTTAGAGATGATTGACAAAAGCCTTCCCCAAACAGAGACCCTTCTGCCGCTGACATTCTGTTGTTGAGTGACAGCCCCCGTGGTGTTGGTGTCCCCGCTGATGTTTTTGGGCATGACATCATTAGTTTTCCTCCATCAAACAGCTGTTCCTTATTCCCGGTGTTCAACATGAAGTGTCCGATTCCACCCTTTGGTGTAAACAGTAATGACTGGGCTTTGCATTCTTTGCACAAATCAAAATTGCCTAAAAATGTTGCACTTTTGTTAAAAGGCAAAAAAAAACAAAAAACAAATACATAGGCTAGCCTTATTCACCAAAACAGCAAACAACCACGCAACCAACATGTTTAATTAGTACATTATGGGGTTTATTTTGTACATATTGCCACTTGATGCATTCAATTCTATAATAACTAGTCTGCATTTATTCCCCTTACACTGTTATAAAAACAATACGCTCAACAACTCCTTAAATTTCTCAGCTGGACATTCGTAGAGATGTTGTAATACAGCGGATCGTGTTTTTCTGCTCACATTATGTATTTACAGCCTGAAGCATAAAATATCCGTCGGGTTCTTCTTTCCTCAGTCGAGAAGCAATAAGGGAATGCCACCTGTGTTGACAGCACCGGCTGATGAGGCTGAGTGACAGGAAGAGGAGTAAGCGGTCAGCTCATCGGAGGCTGCAGCAGCGCGCTCCTCGCGTCTTGGCCAGATGGTTGGCTTCAGGTGTACGTGTGTTGGGTCGTGTGGCTCAAGAGTCTCAGCAATAGAAGGAAAGCAGACATCAGTCTCTGAATATCCCAGAGGAGAAGTCTACACAGGTAGTTAATGGATACGCTGCCTCAAACACCCGTGGGCATCCTTGGGCAATGCACTGGCAGGGCACCAGCAGGAATCATGCCTGTCATCATTCAGGCCACAGGCAGAGGTAGACAGACGGAGAGTCTTTTATATGTATATATTATTTATTATTGGTATTTTTTTTTAGTGGTTGAAAAGAGACTTGGATACTGCCCCGTTCCTTAAAGGAGAAAACATATAAATAAATAGCTCTTTTTCTTCAGCTGTCATCCACTTAATGCTGACCTGACACGAACGCAGAGACACGAATGATTCCAATTTGCAGGACCAGCCTCAAGCCCCGGCAGTTGTTTTATGAGCTAACCGAAGCCACTCCAGCCCGTCTAATTATTGAAACCATTTTGAAGGGACTTTGTTTTACGTTGTTGTCACCTCATTCCAGACAGCTTGTGACCACAAGGCATTTGAATTGTTATGGTGTTTGTGTATGTTTTTTTTTTTTTCCACCTCTGTAAATATGATTATAAAGTATGTTTCCTATTCTGCCCAGATTAGCCATCTGGCTGTGGGACGCAGGGAGGGAATCTCTGTGCTTGTTAGTGACTGGCTTTCACAGTTCTCTCTCCGCTAAGCTCAAAGCTCGCTGAGTGACACCGCTGCCCACTCACATAGACAAAAATATCCTGCTAACTGGATGGCATATGTGAGACATTCACCACAGGGTACGGCTCTGTGTGTTTCGGTGTGTGTACAACAGAAAGAGGCTGCGGGTGAATGAAAAAAGGAGAAAGGGGAGAGAAAAAATAGACCGATAAGTGTGCTATTCCTCAAAAAGAGGGGAAAACCCTCTTTTTAAGGAATAATACCTTGTCAAATGGAGCGGGGTTGGAATTAACGTACATTTGGAGGAAGCTTGGCTGACGGCTTTCCTAGATAAACCGCACCCACAAATGAAAGTCCGGGGCATCTTTCCTCCAGAGGTTTATGTGGGAAAGTGTGAATATTTGTCCAAACTTGGTGCTGAAAGCTCTGAGCAGTGAGCACATGTGGGAAAGGTGGGCTGAGTGTGTTGGGCAAATTGGACTGTGTCAGCTCTGCCTGCTAAACTCTTCAGCTGGCTTAATTGAACTTGACATGGCTTTACTTATGTGGCTTCCTCCTTGGCTTGGTCTCTACTTGTCTTCTCACTCGTGCTGTAGTCATTAGTGAAGATCAACTCATTGCCCTTCTAAAAATCAGAGCGAAGGGATACGGTGGCAACTCTGTGATCTCAAATAAATTATCTCTTTGCTGCAAAACATTAGGCTCGGCTGGAAAGTGTGAAATCTCCTAAAATACTGGTGAAAAAACTAAGCCAATCTAATGCCATAATGAGCAGATGATTAAGCTGTCACTATATTTTGAGTCTTTTCACACTTTTTAAAACTGATTTTTTTTTCCCATCTTCTTTGCCAATCAGAAAGGTGTCTTTTCTCGCTTTTAAAGGAGTAATACCTTGTTATTTTGGGAGTCAGGGAGAAGTGGAATTAACTTACATCTGAAAAGAAAACTTTGCTGGCGCCTTTCCTAGATAAACTGTACCTCCACATGAAAGCCCAGGGCATCTTTCCTCCAGTTTTATGTGATCAATGCAGACTTGTTCTTTCTCTAATGCATTAAAAACAAGACATTTACAGAACACTGAAAAAAAAGAAAAGAAAGAAAAACCTTCGTGAGTGGCTCGTTTTCTATGAAAAGAAAATGCAGCAGTTACAGTCAAATGATACCTTTAAATCACACTGATCAATAATATGTTAAAAAAAAAAGCACCATCTCAACAGGGGGCGCCACTACTATACCCTACTGTAAAATACTGTACATTACAGCAAAGTGAGGAAATGCTCCAGAGAGACAGCTGCGTGTTTATTCACTTGCACACCCACACTCAGACTCCCACACAAGGCATTTGGTGACTGCTAAGAGTTAAAAACAAATCACCTCTCTGACATTTACGCAGGGCTGCTGCTTCTTTTCAGATGCACTGTGGGATATGACAATACCCGCGGCAGGAGAGGTATTGAAAAGATTTCTGGGGAGACAGGAAGCCTCCACTAGCATGGTGCACCTGGACTACCTAAACAACCAGCACAAAAAGACCCACTTGATTGAGTGAATGTGGGAGGACAATGAGCACAATAAAATAAATGGAGTGGTGAAACAATGCCAAATGATGTCACCTGGCAGTCAACTGGACCCCTGCCACACTGCCAGTTTGGTTGGCCCGTACTGTCTGTTACAAGTCACTTACTCTGTACCTTGTTTGTGCTCCAATTTCCCCACTACAGAGTACCATTTTTTTTTTTTTTTTTGCCCTTGGCTGAAAAGGCACAGTGAGTGAAAAGGCTTTAATTCTTGCTATTTGGATGGCTTACCAATGCAATTTTTCAAAACACACTTCACAGATACTACTGGTGCCATCAAAGACCCCCAGAGGAACATTAGCATAGAGGAGTGTTTATACTTTGCATTGATAGTCCATTTACTCTGGCAAACATCAAAGAGCAGAAGATCAGCTTTGTTGAATGTCATTTACTGTGGCATGAGATGTTTTGATGAAACAAGCTGAATAAGGTTATCTCCGTGCCTCTTCTCCGACGAGAGGAAACTGCAGAGAGATTGCGTCGGCCGAAGCTACAAAATAACGTAATCAAATTTTTTTTTTTTAAAGGAAGTTAATCTTGACATCCTTGGCTTATAAGATTTCAGCTTAGCCCACAAGAAATAAATAGCTCCACGTGGAAAAAGAGCTGAAAATATCTTCCTCTGCACAGTAAACTAGTGCCATATTGTGGGACAGACTACGTCTGAGCAACATCACTCCCTGCCAAGATTGACTAACATATGCCAATATGTTACTACCTTACTAATCCTTATGCAGCTGCTAATCACTGCAGCCACATTCTCAGCACTTTGCTGTTCTGCATCTAGGTTGACTGATTTGATGAGTATCAGATAGCCTGGGCCTAAGCTTCCTGTGTTGCCTCTCCATTTGGTTCCCATTTAACCTGTCTCACAGCCAATAAAAGACCAAGTCAATTACAACAAACTGGGAACTTCATATGCAGGAAATAGGCCAATTACATTAAACCCAGTGAGTTCCTACAGCCAGTGAGCTAGGGGTTAAAAGGAAAAAAAAAGAAAAGAGAAAAAAAGGGAAAATATGTAAAGAGGCAGGGAGTCAAACAGGAATGAGAGCAGTTTTGGGTTTCAATCTGCCAGTTAATCTTCAAACAGCAAGCCGGCAGTGTGCTGGTCACTGATAAAGGCCCTGGTCTGTCATCACACAGCCTCACCTCCAGTCACTCAGCCCTCCTGTCAGGACGTCATCTGGAATCTGGGAAACAGCTAAGGGCAAGGAGAGAAAGGCCACAGAGAGAGACAGCAGGCAGGGGGGAAGATCCGTTCGTGCGTGCTTGGGTGCATGTGTCTGCTCAGCTCCCTGTCCGCATCTTTCTGAGCTTGTTCGTCTGTATATAAATATGCCTTCTTTTTTCTTTTCTTCCTGCACAAACCCCATCAGGACCCTCACTCGCTTGCTCGCGCCCTCTCGAAATACATACACTCAGCTCAGGTCTGAGTCGTAAAACGAAATGCTGATTGTGTGATCATGGGTAATTGTGTGACAAGAGGCTGTAAAGTCGAAAAAGAGGGTGTATTAGTGTTTTGTGGCGGCGTTTTATGGGAAGGTGTGCTTTTACGTCTGGGGACGGCTGTGCTGAAAGGTGAGAAGGGGAGGTATCAAAGAGCTGACTTTGTTGTTTAAAGGCAGTGCCCCTGAGGTAGACTGCTGCTGAAAGACAATGTTTACTGCCTGCTGATTGACACTGTAAAGGCACCCAGACGACACTGAAGAACTAATTGGATATGCCAAAAAGAGTCACCGGGCTTAATGTCTGTGGGAATTCATTATTAATTTTGACATGATTTAAGCTGCACACACCTGATTTGGAGAACCTAATTCATTCAGTGAACATTATTTAAAACCTGAATTATTCCAGTAATGCTGCCGGTTTATGCTGTTGTGATAAAGAATATAGAACCAGAGACCGCGGAAGTAACATTTAATTACTACACTGAACAATTGTGTTTTTGCACCTTTCTCTCTAGAAATGTTCCTATCATAAGGTACTTAAACGAGTCCTTTCCTGTCAGTAGCTCACTTCTTATGCGTGTGGTCTATTTGCATTCAGTTGAGGTTAGCCACTTATCTTTCCTGTTTGACCTCCAGGATAACATTAATTGTGTGATGCTTGTAGAAGCACAAAGCAAGCGTTAGCCATTCAAACTTTGTAGCATGTGCAGATGATTTATACATAACCAAGGTTGCTCAGTATATATTTGGTTTGGGCTTGAGAGAGTGCACAGTTCTGATTTTCCATTCAATCACAGTCACAGAAAGAATTGCCTACAATATGTGTTGTTGTTTTTTTTTTTTTTCTTGGTCATGTTTTTTGTATAATTCTAAACACAGTATAATAACTTGTGCAATTCCAGTTTTTTCTCCAAATGCTCTTTTTTTCCCCTTTCTGTTGTTTTTTTAAATCACAGACTGTGATTTGAAATAAGCTTCAACATTACAGTTGCATGTCAAAGCATGGCACGACCGCACTTATTTTCAGTTCACTGCGCTGTGGTCTGCCCGTAACACAGACTCACTGTTCATTTTCAGATTAGTTCACTTTGTGGCCCTGCACTCAGTCACTGTTCTGCAATGTTCGTTCTTTCTTCCCTCTCTAAGCTCCTAGATCATTTCCAGGCCCTGCATCCAATAATATTTGGTCGAGCATACAAACACGCTGGCAAAGCGAGGTGAGTCAGTCAGTCAATCTTTCATTAGGCCTGGGGTGAACAGGGTCACACGCCACTCCTTCACAGCCCAAGACAGACAAGCTGCCCATCTGCTATTGGGTTGATGCTTGGAATGATAATGCCTCATTCTCCTTTTATTCTAGCCTTTCTTCCTCTCCTTCCTTCTCTCTCTCTCTCTCTCTCTCCCTCCACTGCCCTATATCTGTCAGCCTCTTCCTGTCTGTCTATCTACTCTTCTCATCAGGAGGCTCCTGTGGAATAGGGCAGCAGCATTGTGTGGGAGGTGATTATGTGTGATCTGCCGACTCAGACTTGACCTTTTCCATGTTATCCCTCAGATTGAAACCAGCACTTGTGGACTTGCGTCCTCCCAAGCTTCCACTCTGTTAATGCTACTTTTTTTGTGCTGCTGCTTTAATGTTTCATACGCATTTGACAGAGAAGGGACCTCCAGCCGTACGCGCTGCGGTAATTTCCCTGCTTCGGTTATATTCCATGACGAGTTTGTGGTTTTGTGTGTGTGTGTATGCACGCACACATGCGTGTGCACAATTTAGCAATTTAAGATTCTAATTACAGGTGTGGCTATTTTAAGTGGACTATAAAATTAATAACTGATCTTAAATTGCAGACACATACAACGGGGAGCCCGATGGTTTGAGCGCAGAGAGACATCTGGAAAAGTGCAACTTAATGAACGTAGCTTATTTTAGTTAGCTAATCATATAGCACTCAAATAAATTTAGCAGCTGTTTTCAAGAGCAAAGCTTAATTTGTATTTATGGGTTTTGCGTGAAACTGACGAAGCGCTTGCAAGACGAGGGAGCCCGAGCACTCGGGGTTGTTAGCATAATTCAGAAGGTTTGTTCATCTTTAACTGCAAAATGCATTGTTCTTTGTGCACAATCGCCATGCAAAGCAAATGAGACCGACTTGTGAGCAATTTAGCCTGTTGTCACGTAGAGATGGTGAACATACCTCCCTCTCTCTCCCTCTTTCCTGCGAGCTTTGCTGTCGCAGCAGTTGCTGTCAGTTTGAGCGGTGCCTGCCCCCAAATATAATAGGGTTTTCTTGACTGGCTCCCCAGGGATTGACTGGCGGTGGAGAATTCACCATGGCTCATTTAGGGCAGTGCAGGGATGGGCTTCATAAAACTAGCTGCTCCATGTCTCCAGGCAGGTTTGTGGCATTCCAAAGAGGGTGTTAGTTTCACTGATAATACTGTCATGGAAAGACAGCACTTAGGTTTACTGTGTTGTCCAATGTCTGTGGCTCTGTCTGCGCAACGTGTCACAAGACTCAAGAATGAGTCATGCATGCTGATGTGTTCGTTGTAAGGACTGTACTTTATGTAGATGAGGTCTATAAGAAACACTGTAGACCTCACATACTGATAAATCACTGTCAATGCTACACTGCCGCTACAATTTTATAATATATTGGCCGTTACAATTGCCAGAAAAGAAGGCTCATGATCAATTAGTTTCACTGTTTTTCATATCAAAATAAAACTGATACATGCCTACATGGACACTGAAAGAGTTATTGCTTGCTGTTGTCATCCCTTCTGCTTGTAGAAGCCATATGGATATCCCACTTTAAAAGCAACTTCAGCATTGTGAGAGAAGACAGAATCCACCATCTTTATTTCATGTGAAATTGCTTAAGTCCTTAAGTGTACCTACCTCTCTAAATCAGGGATTAGTAGTCTGAGTTAGACAGTTTAACCGGGTCTTTCTTTGAATACATGTTAGATTCATTACTTAGAAGGTTAAGTATGTTAATACAAATGGAGATATGGCGTGTTTATAAAATGTAAAGCAATTCTTTATAGTTACATGTTTTCACAGATAAACTGTATATTTGGTGTAACAATTGTGTTTTAAAGTCTTAAATATAAATATTAAAAGCATGTTATCAGCCTTCCAAACACATGTCTCACCTGGTGTGATATTCATCAGCGGTGCACTTTCACAAATTCAGACCCACATGTTGAGTCACACAATATGAACCACGTAAACTTTCATACTCACACTCCCTAACCACAGGCCAGTATCTGTGGTATGAGGGGTTTCTTGTTGCTAGACAGCTGCATGCTTCGGCCTCTTCACAGCAGTCGACTGAGCTCCGAGGAGCTTGACAAAGAAGCTTAAAGTCCTCCCTAAGTCTCTAGCCCCTAGGTCGTCTGCATACTCTGAGCCCTGCTCTGGAAAAGGCCTGAATGCGAGTTTAGCAGCTATGGTTACACTCCGGCAGACCCCTGCCGCCGCTCTTGCTTGCATTACCATTTTTTCTTTGGGCTGCTTTGGTCTTATAGCCCAGCAACAGGTTCCTCTTGTGCTCTCTTCTTATTTCATAACACGATGAAAGAACTGACAGACATACTGCTGCTACGGAGGAACTGCTTGCAGGATGAGGAGTATGTACATCTGTTTGTTTGTAAGCTTCTAGCAGGTCACAAACACTGGCACAGTCACGGTCTTTGCGTTTGTCTTGCCTGGTTTTTCTGTTTTCCTTTGCTGGAGTTTTTCTTATGCTCGGAAGCTAAAGCAGCATATTGCAAGGTGGCGTGTCTTTTCTTGGTCAGCTACCCAGTGTACATCACAGCCTCTGCGGACACAGACAGAGGATGCAGATGAGGCTGATTTGTCTGCATGCACACAGACCGATTACATAAACAACCAACAACATGGGCTGAAAAATGCAGAAGCAATTAAAAACTGTAAGCATTTCAGCAAATGCAAGTATGTAGAGGGAAGACTTGGTATGTGTGCTCTATACTGGCCCAGTTTGTACCTGTGTATGTCAATTTTAAGAGTGTGCGTGTGTGGAGGAGGTGGTATCCAATGTCGGGCAGCTGGAAGTACTCAAGCTGCTGCTGCAGAGAGAGAGAGAGAGAGAGAGAGCATGAAAGAGAAGAGACGTCTGCACAAGAAAGAGAAGCTAAGAGAGGCACCAGCACAGTCTCACTCTTTACAGGGGCTGAGCTCTTGCCGAGTGAAAGCCCCTATAGAATGAAAGCAGGGTCATCTTAACGGTGCAGCCTCCTTGCACACATACAAACACATCCTCGCTCACATACACACTGGAGCAGAACAACACCAGGGCCAGCGTGAGTGCAGAGGGTGCACAGCAGTCCTCCTCAGGAAGCTGGTCTTGTTTAGACTTACAGCTATGTGCAAAGAATAATAAGGACCAGGACAATGTTGGTACAGACATGCAACACTCCCTCGTCGGCCTTTTATGTCTGCATGAATCTCCCTCTTCACTCGGACAGATACTCCCATTGTGCGATATTGCAGATGAAAGAGGATTAGGCATACCTATGTTATGGTCAGTGCAGAGTCTCCCACCTGGCAATGCCAAAACAGTCAGATGAAAGATCTTGTGGTTTTTTGAAAGTCACTGCAGGTATTTTGCCATGCTTCTTCTTCTTCTTCTTCTTCTTCTTCTTCTCCTTCTTCTTCTTCTTCTTCTTCTTCTTCTTCTTCTTCTTCTTCTTCTTCTTCTTCTTCTTCTTCTTCAGTTATTCGAGTTCAAATCCTTTCTTTCTCCCTGCTTTCAAACCTCTCTTTTTTTCTTTTTTCCTGGAGAAAGGTAATGAAGGGGAACTGCACTGCTCAGCTTAGAAGTGCAAAGGCTGTGATTTTCACTGTGAAGTGCTAAAAGTTACAGTGCACAGCTGAACTTGTATATTCAAGCCTTTGGCAGAGTTACAGCTAGCTCCCCAGTTAAGCCACATGTTTTAATGTTTCAAGCTTAACCACAAAATTGAACAGGTGCTTCAGACAAGGTTTCTGGAAATGTATGTCTGCTGATCTCCTTTTTTTGTCACATTTAACAGTTCAGTCTGGATCATGGACCGCTTTTTTTTCCTCCTTTTTCATAGATCTTTACTGTAATTGACACCTCTAGCTTTGTGGAGTGTGGGGGATACAGTCCTGTGCTGTGTGCTTCTCCCTGACAGAAACATCAGTGAATCAACCCAGCGATTTTAAGCTGGTCATTCCGGAAGATTCTGTTACCTTTCAACAAGCAGAGGGCCCCAGGCTGAGGCCGGGGAAAAAAAAAAAAAAAAAAAAAAAGAAAAAAAAAAAAAAAAAAAAAAAAAAAAAAAAAAAAAAAAAAAAAAAAAAAAAAAAAAAAAAAAAAAAGAGAGGAATGTAGAGATGTGTGTAAAAGTAATTGTCTCCAACTAGGGGGGAATGGTGAT
>VUQR01000929.1:2818-25560 GCA_015108515.1 Hemichromis elongatus
TTTTGGTAATTTTCTGTATACATATGACTTGTTTTTTTATGGTATAGTCCTTTAAACACAGTATCCACACACACACACATACTCTATTATACATTTCCTCTCAGCTTCAGTATATTGTCGGTGTGGTACATGTCAAGACCCTTTTCACAGAGGGTGAAAGATGAGGCAGAGACAATAGAAAGATGCCAGCACCAGTGTATTTAGCCCGAACTTTAAACCCACACCTTGCTTTTATGTTCTGTGCATCATGTCCTGGGTTATAGTTAGGGGCAGGTTTAGGGAAGAACACTAGTTTGGCTTTATATTATGTGACACTAAACTGTACTATACAAATGTTTCTGTAAACAAATACATGATTAGTAATATTAATAATATGTTTTACATTCAGAGGTCCATGTTCTACTTGGGTAATTAACATTAGCGCTACTCATTCAACTGGAATGAGCAGTTTAGTCAAGGAAAAAGGAGGTCCCATGCCATTTAAATTTCTTGCCAACATATTATTTTTATTCTGAATGACAGTAACAATGGGCGTAGATTGATGGAAAGGATGGAAACACTCTTCCATCTCAACACCCAGCGAAATATTTATCTATTTCCTGGAAACAGCTCACATTAGTCATTTCCAGATGTCCAGAAATAGCTTTACTGTCATTATTATTAATAATTGTTCCCATTATAAAACGAAAATTGTAGGTGTCCCTCCTAACACAACTAAATTTAAAAGAAATGTGTTTTTTTAATCTGCTCTAATTTATATTTGCCAGTAAATGCCCATGGCCCAGTACTGTTTGTACCTTAAAGTTGTTTTATCCATTTAAAAACAAAAAAAGAAATGGTCATTTTAGCCCATTGCTAGATCTTTTAGTTTTTTTGGGTATGATTTACATGTTAAAGCGAAATAGCAAAAGGATAATTTCACAGGGTGCTATAAATGCAACAAGGCAAAAAAAACAACAAAGAAACAAAAACGGGAAATTTTAGCTTGTTGCTAGGTAGCTGCATGGCAACATGATTATGCCACAATATATGAGCTAGGTATATCTGAGACCCCTGATTGTTCTTATCTGTGTGACAATTTTGGTTCATCAACTTTTAATTCTGTAGGACAAGTTGGTGGTCAAAGAAACAAACAAACAGAGATTTCTGTGTATTTCAGTGCTGTTGCTCTGTTCTGGGACCTCACCACCCTTTTATGTGTATACATGGAAAACTGGAGGCTGAAGCTATATCTAAGGACAGACTTAGATAACATAGAATTCAAGGAGAAATAACAAGAGTGCTTAAAAGTATCATGTACATAAAAGATTGCAATTTCCAAGGACCAAATACAGTTAAAAACAAACAAACTAATAAAAAATAAGATCTCACCATAAACAGAGAGGCACGTGGTGGCGGCCCGGGTGCCATCTGGGTACGTGTGGAATTCACAGGTGTAGCAGGCCTCGTCCTCCGTTCGGACAGCCTTTATCGTCAGCTCAGTGTCTCCAAGGGTTCGACTCAGGCTGACCTCGCCCTTAAACTGTTCCTCTATTTTGTAATGGTTTCTTTCAGCAACGTAGCCAACAGTGGTGGTGTCACCCTGTTCGGCTGTCTTCCTCCACAAGACCTGTCGAACCCTGCCAGGGAGGCTATACCAGCATGAAAGGGTGGTTGGTTTTCCACTTATGGCCGTCTTATTGCCATCAAAACGCACTTTTCCTGGTAGACAGAAAATTATAGTCAAATCAAGTAATTTGTATTTATACAACAGAATTTTTAAAATAACAGGAGTTGATTCAAAGTGTTTTGCAGTCATCTAGAATGGAAAAGCAGCAGTCTACAATGATATTCTTTAACTGCATACAGGTTTTGGGGTAGAAGAGACGGTCTTTGAATAACAGTAATGTGTGAGCACATTTAGCAGTAACAACAGGAAGCACTAAGGTTAGCAGCCTGGGTGGGCTCCCCTGCTCCTGCTGATCTGGGAGTTCACACTTTAACCTGCTACTTCCGGTTTTAAAGCATTTTGCAAACCATAGGCAAAACAAAGCTGATACTGTGCAATGTGACTTCCATAAATAAACATGGTTGCAAAAGAGGCTTTGACTTTATCATAAAAGCACAAAAGTTCAAATGTCATTTGATCTGCAACCTTGAAAAATGCATATCAAAGACTGTTTTTCTTTAAAGAAAACAGAATGAAAGGGGTGTTATGAGAAGCAGCATTAAGAATATTTTGTCAGTATTTTCACAGAATGAGTCTATGGAGCTTGGAGGTTCTGGAAGATGTTTCACCTCTCAACCAAGAAGTTTCCTCAGTTCTGAGGGACAACTACCACTAGGGTTTAAATACCTGGGACTCTCCACTATTTGTTTTTAGAACTAATGAAGCTTCTCAGATGAGAGGTGAAACATCTACAAGAAACTCAAAGAAGTTAAATTGCTTTCTTTCCAAGCTCCCAAGACTACCATGACTGAGAACCTACACAGACATGACAGAATGGGCACATTCCTAAAAACTGTTCTGAGGTTAAAACTCATTTTAGATGTATTTGTAAGTATTAGTCTCACCAATCACATCGAAGCACGCCGAGCCTTTTTGCGTGCCCTTGGGGTAAACATCAAAGATGCAGTAGTAGCAGCCACTGTCAGCAGCCTGCACTTTCTTGAAGGTTATGTAGCTAGCGTTGTAATGGGAGACAGTGAGCTGCACGTTTCGGTCTTGGTAACTGATGCGGGGCGACACCTTCTGCTCGTACGCCAGAATGAGCTTGTGGTGCTTGTTGAGCCAGCGCACTTGGCGGACCATATCACCTGGTTGCGTAGTGATGTTGCAGCCAATCAGGAAGGGATGACCAGCCTCTGCGGTCAGATTAGTGGGAGCTGAAACCGAACCTGAGGTAAGGCAAAAGCACAGAGTCAGCTCCTGTAACACTAGGGACTTTTCTCTGGTAAATATCTTGGGAAGTAAAAGTAACACTAAATTTAAAAAAATCCAAGGGCTTGAAAAGAGGGCATCGGTCTTAATGTTTGACTAAAAATGGTCCGACTGGCCTTCATGAATTACCATGGCCCAGATGATGGAGAACCTATAAGGATGTTCATCCATCCATCCATTTTTTCTGCTTAGAAACAAGCCAGACCTTCTTCTACCCAGCTAACTTCTCCAGATCACATGGGGTAATACAGAGGTGTTTCTAGGTAAGCCAAGAGATATAATCTCACCAGTGTGTACGGAGTTTACCCAGGACATACTCAGAAAACATCACTCACAAGGAGGAGGAGGAAGAAAACAAATGTTATCTTTAGGGTTTTTCCAAGTTAACTGATTCGTCACTAAAGACCGTGGTTGGTTTATTGAAGACGCCAATAAACCAACCAGATCCCATGTTTCAGGTGTTATTTAACACACTGTGGTACTCATTTAATAAATTCTGGTCCCCCTTAGAGTAAGCTAGTAAGGTAGACTATCAATTACTGTTAGGTTACCTCACTGCTATTGTATGACAGTGTATTGTGCTCAGCTTGTAACTTGTAAGATGTAGTTTAAAAACTAAGGCTAAAAGTCCTAGAAAAAAAAATGACATGATGGCTAATTCCATCTTTTATAAACAACTTTTCATAAACACATTTGCCACTGTGCAAAAATATTGTGCATTTATGCATCAAACTAATGAATCTAGTAGGGTAGAAATGATCACATCATAGTGAAACTTTATTTAAACTCAGAGACATCTTAAAAGTTCCAGCGACATAAACAGAAGTCAAACAGGTTGGACACAACTGCTTCAATCTCTTAAAAATAAAAAATAATTACAGCTATGAGATAGGGAAAGAGGAATATGAAGACATATGAAGACAAACAGGACATGTACATATATAGCAAATCCATGCAAAACCAACCTCACCATTAAACAAAACCAAATTCACTAAAGTTAGATTTTTCTCTTTCTGACTTTTGTAATCTCGGTTTGTAAACTAACAGTCATCTGCTGAAAGCAGCTTAGGCCATTGTGAAACTTTAGTCATAGCAGCAAGTGTAATCATTATACAAAACAAGGAGCCTATAATCCATTTTACAAAAGCACACAGAAAATAAAAGCAGAGACTAAAAAAAAATAAACGCACACGTACTTGGAAAACCTTGCATCGTAGAGACAGCTGCTCCTACAATCCAGAGCAGCAGATGCAGCAGGATAGATGACCCACACATCGCACACTGAAGCAGGGTAACTGACTCAAGCGCTGACCCAATCCTACATCCAGACTGCAGCTGCACACACAAACACAGTCAGGGAGTTTGACTGCAACCTCAATCTCAGCGGGGAAACCTCACGATTAAGCACTTCTTACAGCTTCTGGCAACATAAACGGGACAAAGAATAAAGGAAATATTATTCCTGAAATCATACCTCTGTCAGCTGTCCAGTGCCTTACTTGTTGAGCCACCTCTGGTCAGAACAGTAGATCCTGCATATTCCTGGGACGTTGTCTGCTGTAATGGAAAGGCCAGATTAAGCGATTAGCAAAGACCTCAGCGTCATAAGAAATGTAACTTTTTCCCTTGGTATTCCTTTTTTTTTTTTTTTGGACATCTGTGCATCCCATGGTTAGTTTCCTTTAAAATTTGCTGCTATGGCGATGTGTACGCATCAACAACAACAGCTGCTGATTCGAAGAACATTACCTGGGGTCTAATAGGGGGGTTTTAAATGATAATCAACAGCATTCTCTGACTCCGGTGAGCCCATAATTATCTGGCAATGCAACACACACACATGTCTAGACAACATAGAGCCCCAAGGTTTCGACATTGATACCTGCAACCTCAAAGGAATTACAGTGGCCGGATGATGAAGATGGAGGATGGGATTAGGGAGCATTAGTCATTAAAGGTGAGCACAGCATGCAGGAGTACATGTAAAGCAGAGGGTGTGCAATCACCAGCCAAGCCCAGCAGTGAGTAAGCTGTAAACATCATACTCTGGCATAGCTCTGCTCTCATTGTTTCACAGAGACAATAGAAAGTCTCCACCGTGGCTTTGCTTGTAGTGGGCTCACATCAGCTCTCCACATCCTGGAGAAAAACGCGGTAGGAATTTGGCACAAAGTGACTTTTGATCAGCCTCGCTCTGAGTCAGGTGAAGTGGACTTACTGGTAAAGAGAAACCCTCTTAAACCACAAGACAGATGAGGTCCAGACCTCACAGCTTTTACAGGCGTGCTTTTGCACCATTTACTGTGTCAGTCATCTGGCTTCAAACATGTTCCCTGCTCCTGTTGGGCAAGAGTTAAATCGCTTTTCCACTATAAAGCCATACTGATGTCTCACAGTAGGCTGGGAGATTCAGTCAACAAGTACGAACAGACGTAAGCTTTTATTCTGAAAGTCTAGGCTAATCTTCTTCACTCCAAAGGCAACTCATCAATGGAAGAGACAGCTAAAAGTTGTTAATAACAACCTGGGTGCCAACCAGAATATTAAAAACATCTGCCCTACATCCAGATGTGCCGATTTGTCCAGCCTCAGGAGACAGACTGAACACATCTTGAATAGATTTATAAAAAAACCCAAACCAAAACAAACAAAACAAACAAAAAACAAACAACACAAACACACAGATAATTTTCCACACATTTAAAAACAAAGTTGTCACATTTTTAATGTTTCAAATAACCAAACTAATTCTCTTTTCATAAGAAAATCATTGTACTTAATAATAGACTATATAATAGCACAGTATAAAATAATAGCGACAGATTCATGCAATGCATGAAAATGCACAGTAAATATCAGTAAGTATGTATAAGTACATTTGAATCCTTTAAAATACTTTTTTCATTAGATGCAAAACATTAAAAGTGTGGTAAAGTTTGAGTTTATATTAATTTAATTCATTTTAAGTGGATCATACAGTCATTCGCTATGAAGGTTAAGGTCAAAGTTAAAGATGCTGTTAAGAGTTTAACTGTAGGTAGGTTCAATTTAAACGCGCAAACCATGCAAGTGTTAACTTTTAAAAAATATTTCAGTCCTTCGGTGCTTCGCACTTAAAACTATTCAGAATTGTCAAGGAAAAAAGAAAAAAAAACTAATAAATTTACCTACTGACGGTATTTAATCCGCAAACGGAAATCCCTGGACCCGGTGTTCTCCCTGTGCGTCAGGTGAGGTGAAACTGGAACAGCATAATCCACAGTTCATGCATTAAACCAAGACTCCAGCGTGTTGATTTACTTCTGCATTTTTTCAGCCCACGAACTTTGCAAACATCCCCCCGAGATCAGGAAAAAAAAGAAAAGAAACAGAGACCCCCAGAGGTCGAGCGGCGCAACTGCAGTTGAAGAAATCAGCTGCACAGGTTTGTTGCCACAAGACGCTCACAAATAATCTTAAATTAATTTGTTTAAAGAGTTTCTTCAAGTAGACTAAGTCGCTTTTTTATTCAATTCATTTTAATTCAATTTTATTTATATAGCGCCAGATCACAACAACAGTCGCCTCGAGGCGCTTTATATATTAATGTAATATTTATATATTTATATTGTACAATAGTACACACAGAGAAAACCCGACAATCACATGACCCCCTATGAGCAAGCACTTTGGCGACAGTGGGAAGGAAAAACTCCCTTTAACAGGAAAAAACCTCTAGCAGAACCAGGCTCAGGGAGGGGCGGCCATCTGCTGCGACCGGTTGGGGTGAAGACAAGCTGTGGAAGAGAAACAGAGATTAATAACAGGTACGATTCAATGCAGAGAGGTCTATTAACACAGTGAGTGAGAAAGGTGACTGGAAAGGAAAAACTCAATGCTTCATGGGAATCCCCCGGCAGCCTACGTCTATTGCAGCATAACTAAGGGAGGATTCAGGGTCACCTGGTCCAGCCCTAACTATATGATTTGGAAAGAAGGAAAGTTTGAAGCCTAATCTTAAAAGCAGAGATAGTGTCTGTCTTCCGAATCGAAACTGACAGCTGATTCCATGAAAGAGGGGCCTGAAAACAGAAGGCTCTCCCTCCCATTCTACTTTTAAATACTCTAGGAACAACAAGTAAGCCTGCAGTGCGAAAGCGAAGTGCTCTAGGGTGATATGGTACTACAAGGTCATTAAGATAAGATGGGGCCTGATTATTTAAGACCTTGTACGTGAGGAGCAGGATTTTGAATTAAATTGAATTAAAACAGGGAGCCTATGAAGGGAAGCCAATGCAGGAGAAATATGCTCTCTCTTTCTAGTCCCTGTCAGTACTCTGGCTGCAGCATTTTGGATTAATTGAAGGCTTTTCAGGGAGTTTTTAGGACTTCCTGATAATAATGAATTACAGTAGTCCAGCCTGGAAGTAATAATATAAAAGGAACGGATGATTAAAACATTAAAATATTTATGGGTTTAACCTTTCTTTCTTTTTTATGATAAATTTGGAGATTAGATTATTACGACCCCAAAACCTGTTTTTTTGGACTAAACCCCTGTTAGGAATCATCAGTAAATATGAAGGTGAAAACAATTACATGGAAAAAGTGGAAGCAATTATATAAAATTATTTATTTCATTGAACCAAAAACATGAAAATGAAATAAAAAAACCATCTGAAAATTGTATTAACATAAAATTATAGAAATAAACACAAAGTTTTTTCTAGAAAAAAATGCAGACACCCAGCTACGTACATCCATGCAGATAATGAAATAAAATTACAAACTTTCAAAGCTTATGAACACATTTGGCAGATCTTCTGATTCAGTTAAATTAAATGCATTTTGTTAATTGTACAATTATCACCTGTATGTTATAAAAATACAGAGGACACCCAACAGGTTTCAGATTTAGTAAAAAAAAAATCACAGTTTCTAATAACAACATGACTGAAGTATCTTAGCCATATGTGTCTTTGATTGCAGACTGAATCACGTCATTACTTTCAAAGCAGCTGCAGGACAAAACAAAGGAGTCAAACTAAAGAGTTAGGTTACAATATAAAATGTGTTAGATTAACTCAGATAGCTTTTGAAAGACTTACCTTTTCCCTGTTTGTAAAAATAGCGACAACAGCAACAACACAAACACAGATCACTACAGCCAACACAATGATCCAAGTAAAATCTACAAGAAAACAAAAGGAAGTGTGACATAACGCACTTGAAAAAACATCAGGAAATATTAGCCTGAATATAAAATCTAGAATTTTAGACATGCACGAGGGTTACAGAGTAGTGACTAACCTTGATAAATATTATGACTTTGAAAAAGATATCTTCCTTTACCATCTTACCATCATTATAATCATCATTCCCAGCATAAACCTGTTTGACCTCAGGAATCGTCACCATCACCTCTCTGTGAGGAGCAGAGAGCACTCCTGCTGCGCATCCCACCTGTGTGCTGTGTTTACGTGAACCTGAGAGCACAGCTGTAGTGGTGACAGTGAATGTACCGTTGGTATTGGACACACTGACAATGTTGTACTGTCTGAAGTTGAGGTCCTGTTGTGAGACACCGAGTGTTACAGTGGGAGCAGGTCGACCAGTGGCTGAACAGGAAACAACCCACTCTTCCGTAGAGTTTGACTCTCTGACATCAACAACAGGTTCATGCAGCTCTGTGAAGGATCAGGAAATATCATCAACATGTTCTTACAAACACACCAGCTGCTAACACATTAATGTCCACTATGTTTGTTTGAAACACTTGTTGTTGGTTAAAGAAGGTATAAGTTCTTACCATAGATCTGGAGGCAGGTTCTACCACTGATGGCACCTTCAGGAGTCACAGTATTAAACAGACAGCGATAACATCCTTCATCCTGCTTTGTCACATTCCTGATGACTATGGAGGAGTTCTGTAGTCCAGTGTATTTAAACATAAATTTATCTGTGAAGTTAGCATCCACACTCGGTCCAAACTGCTTGTTGTAAGTGGCAACATTCTCCTCCACCTCACGTGAGATTTTCTGCCATGTGACTTGAAGGATGTCTTTTGGAGACTCCAAGAGCTGACATCTGAATTCAGCATCTTCTCCCACTGCTGCCAGCACAGTCTGCTGTGTTTGTATCACTGCTGTTAGAGCTGTAAGGAGGAAATGAACAGTCAGAAGTGGATGCAAGAAACTTAAACTCAGTTAAAGAAACTGATGAAGAAACTCTCCCTCAGCTCTTATTTTCTTTTCAAGGGCTGACAGACTGAAGCAAATACAGGCTTTACCTGTTGCACCTCTACTGTAAACATCAGTTACTGCTGCGTCTGTTTCTTACCTGCAGGAAGGACTCCGCAGACAAAAAGCAGATATACAAGCACATCCTGTACCAGCATTGCCGCAAGTAGCTGAACTGCAGACGCCTGAGTGTGTAAAAACACAGAAATTGAAAAGTTTTGTTTTGAGCAAATGTCACCACATTGACTCCCACACTCACAATCCAATGAAGAAAAAGCACATAAAATCACCAAAAGCAATAAAAACATGGAGCTTTCTACTTACTCTTACAAAGCTGGTTTGGCTTCCTGAGAATAAAATGTAGGGTGCCACACCACAAAGGAAGTGACGAGCAACTTTATGGTTTACCTCTGCCTGTTTCACACTGTTAAAAAAACATATTATATACAACAAGCATACAAATTGGCCAATTTTTAAACCAAATGCATTACTTTACGCTGCCTCTACATATTCAGCCCTGAAGATTTAACATCCCAAACCCACCAAACTATATGAACTGCCATCAAATGAGACTGCGTGTGAGGCCTGACCAGCACAGCAGACTTTGTTGAGAAAACGAAATGCATTCATTCCTGCGCAGCTTCTGGTTCTCACTAGTTAAATGCAACATGGTGTGATGCCGTTTCCCTTCTGTTTAGCTTCAGTCTCTGATGTCTACAACACTCTCAACTCTACTCAAAGATGGGAAACCTGAAGAAACGGCGACCTCCAGTGGCTGAGCTGAGCACCTGCTGCTAAAAGAAATAGAAGAAATTCATTTATTGTTTACATTGTGAGATGATTCCTCAGCATATCTAATCCCCCCTCAAAAAAACTTGCTTATATTTTTGTGGGATTATATAAAATAACAAAACAAAGCAGTATTTAGTGTTTTTATTAAAGGAAGTGATATGAAATTATTTAACTCATATCGTCTCCTTGATGCTGCCAGCACAGTCTGTTGTGTTTGTATAAATGTGTCACCTGTTGCACCTTTAACCGGGAAAAATGAATCAGTCAGCAGCAAACAGAAATATTGGTTACAGCAGCATCCGCTTCTTACGTGTTGGAAGGACTCCACACACAAAAAGCAGGTATACAAGAAAACGACACACCATCATTAACACTGTTTTAGTTGAGCTGCAGACTTTTATTGGCATAAAACAATGTAGAATTTTATAGTGAAAAATATATGCAAACCCAGTGCAGACATACAAAACAATAACAGACAAGTCTAAAAAAAAAACCCTGAAGAAAAACAAACTTTTCTTTCTGTTTTTGTATCCCCGGGAAGTGAAAAGCAAGAGAAACATTTATATTTTTGCCATTTCCCAGAAATCTGTATCAGATCCTCAAGTAAAGATCATCGAAACAACCTGAGCACCCTTACATACAGTATTCATCCCATCAGTCAGGATGAAATGTGTAGATAAAAAGCAACTTTTAATTATAAGAGACATCAATGGACAGATAGTTGTGTCATTTAATGCCATCAGGGCTTTCCAGAGATTTTATTCTGATGTTGTACCTTTGTCCTACCTGATTACCTCCAACAAACAGCAGAATTTTTTAATTTTTTATATATTTTTTTCCAAATATTGTAAATAATATTATTATATTATTAAATCATAGTTCCAAGTGCGTCAAAAACTGTGATCCACACAATTAATCACAACAAACTTGCATGTACTTACAAAAAAAAGATTAAAAGGGTTTATTGTTGCTGTGTGAGGCCAACGTTACAGCTATAGAGTGTTGGAGTGTGCATTCACGACAAGACTGAGATAATAAGTATAAATCCCTTATTTAAAATATAAAACATACTATGTGAAAAATAGCTTTTACTACAGTCATGCATAAAACAGTACCTCCTGTTAGAGGTCAACATAGCAGATCATCTCCTTCCAGCTCAGCCTATCCCCAGCATCCTCCTTTGTCACACCAACACGCTACAAGTCCTCCTGATGGATGACCCCAGGTCTGTACTCCTCGCATGTTCACCTTTCTACCTGTCTCTCTCTCATTCACACACATGTATTCTGTCTTGCTTCTACTTTCTTTCATTCCTCTTCTCTACAATGCATGCCTCCACCTCTCCAGGGTCTTCACCTGCTTCCTACTCTCACTTCAGATCACAGTATCATCTGCAAACATTATGGTCCACAGAGACTCCTGCCTGACCTCATCAGTCAGCTACATCACCACTGCAAATAAGAAGGGGCTCAAAGCTGATCACTGATGTAATCTTACCTCCTGAACCAACCTGTCACCAAAACCTACACCTCAGCAGTGTCTCACATCCTTGTGTCTCATGACCTGGCCCATCCTCACATACTTCTCTAGATCCAAAAATAACCAGTGAAATTCATTCTGACCTTCTATGTTCTTCTATATCAACACTCTTAAGGGAAAAGTCACATCTGTATTCCTCTTTCTCAGAATAAAGTCATACTCCTACTGATCATCACTTCTCTTCTTAACCTAGCTTCAACAGCTCTGTCTTATATCTTCATGGTGTGTCTCATCAACTATATCAACTCTCCTCCATCAGTCTTCCTTGCTCTGCCATTTGCTTCATTCCATTTGCTCCTAAATGTTCTCCTTCCTACTCAAAACAATTTCTTCAGTCATTAGCATTTTTTCCATCTCTATAGTTAACCACACTAACCAGCTGCACATCCTTTCCAGCTCAAATTCTCTCTGTCAGTTTTTCTGTTTTATTCTTATCTTCAAGTAGTCTTAAGTTTATTAATGTAGTACTGTAGCTCTGTTCCAGACATACTGATAAAAGGACAAAGCACTCACTTTTAATATATTAATCTGCAATGCTTTTACTCTTACTTAAACTCAGGCTACATCCACAAGCACACAGATGTTTTTTTTAAGAACTTTGTTTGTATGTTTACACGATAACTGAGCTGGCAGAAGTTTTTGAAAAGCTCCTATTTTAGTGATACAAGAACACTATTTACATGCGGACAAAAGGCAAAAGCTGCATTCACCAAAATACCCGCGTACCTGTGAACGTAGCCTCACACCGACGCTTTTTCTGCATCACCTTTGTTACTTTCAGTCTATGGTATGCGTGCAACCTCTTTATATTTTTCTTCCAATAGCATAATTTCATGCCCACTGAGTTGACCACAAATGTCTCTGTGTACCAAATTATTTTAGCCCCAAGAATACGAAGTAGAATATTAGTAAAGTGGAACGTATTTTTAAATCATTTTTACCATCGTCAGTCCTAATTAGTCCAAATTAGTTTAATCTTTCTACAGCTTTAGACAGAGCAGAGGATAAATGATATATGTCAGAAACATTTTTTTTTAATTGATTTCACCAGAAGTCACGCATGATTACATACCAACATGTGTTACTCTGAGGTGTGTATTTATGTCTACGTCTGAGTTACAGCTGATGGTTTTAGGCCATCACTGTTGGACTGTAGTGAACTGCTGTTCAACTGTATTCAGTTTAACATTACAAATGGCATGCATTTAAAATGTGCATGTAACTCAAATGGTATAACGACAAAATATCAAACATTAAAATTGTGATACTGCTTTAAGAAATGCATTTCATTTCAGCAACACGTTGCAGAACATTTTGTACAACAGCAATAAAAGACTGGTAATGTTTCTTAAAGTGCTTAGAACAAGATGAAACATTTTACATTGGGCTGTAAAAAAATTATAAAAAGGACCTGAGATGGATGCTGAGTCTTAGAGAAGTAAATATGTGGAGGGGTCATCAGTCTGTGAAAGAAATGTTTCGGGGGTTCAGTCAACTAAAGATTCAGAGAATCCAAAGAAATCTCTACACACACTGAATCCATACATGCAAATTTAAACTCAGCAAACATCTCCTAATACTGGTGTGTCTAAGAAATAAATATGGATATTTATTAAACTCTCTTACCTTTAATGTCATTAGTTGTTTTTTGTGCTATTTTGTTGTTCTCAGGGTCCCTGAATGAAAAAAGGATTTCAATATTTTAAATACTGTAAATATTTGCAGATATTAGAGAGATATCTGTGTAGGTCACATCTAGAATCATAAAGCATTCTGATTTTAATAGGAGGAGACACATTAAAATAGGACATAAAATAAGTCAAATGTGAACGTTACCTTTTATTGTCTTTTGTTTTAAGCAGGACAATGATGAGAGCAGCTACACAAGCAAAGACTATGAGTCCCACTGCTGCAGCTGATACAATGATCCAAAAGGAAACTGTGAGAAAAGTTGGAAAAATGTGACACTGATTAACACTGACAGATCAATCATGGATCACAGGGAAATGCAGACCTACTGAAATCATTTTTTTAGAGCCTAATTGACTCAGATATCATCACTCTATAAATCCATGACTTTGAAGGAGTTTCTCACCATTATAATCAGCAGTAGCAGCAGCATACACCTGTTGGACCTCAGGAATCGTCACCATCACCTCTCTGTGAGGAGCAGAGAGCACTCGTGCTGCACATCGCACCTGTGTGCTGTGTTTACGTGAACCTGAGAGCACAGCTGTAGTGGTGACAGTGAATGTAGCGTTGGTGTTGGACACACTGACAGTGTTGTACTGTGTGAAGTTGAGGTCTTGTTGTGAGACACTGAGTGTTACAGTGGGAGCAGGTCGACCAGTGGCTGAACAGGAAACAACCCACTCTTCAGTAGAGTTTGACTCTCTGACATCAACAACAGGTTCATGCAGCTCTGTGAAGGATCAGGAAATAACATCATCATGAAATATGATTTTTTTTAAAAAGATGAAGGTAAAGGATGGTAAAAGTTCTTACCATAGACTTGGAGGCAGGTTTTACCAATGATGGCACCTTCAGGATAAGTGTTAAACAGACAGCGACAGCATCCGTCATCCTGCTCCGTCACATTCCTGATGACTATGGAGCAGTTCTGTAGTCCAGTGTATTTAAACCTAAATTTATCTGTAAAGTCATCATTCACTCTATGACCAAAGTACTTGTTGTAAGTGGCAACATTTATCTCCCCATCACGTGAGATTTTCTGCCAGGTGACCTGAAGGACATCTTTAGTCTCCAAGAGCTGACAGCTGAATTCAGCATCTTCTCCCACTGCTGCCAGCACAGTCTGCTGTGTTTGTATCACTGCTGTTAGAGCTGTTGTAAGAGAAAAGAAGAATGAGTCATCAGCAAACAGAAAACATCATCTGCATCTGTTTCTTACCTGTTGGAAAGGCTCCACACATAAAAAGTAGATACACAAGCACAAAATCTGCCATCGTTGTTGCAAAGTAGAACGTTTGAGATGAATAGGAGACCTCCTTGGATATCAAAAGATTTGTGGGTAGTGAGTGAATATATGCACACTGAAACTACACAGAAATCAGTGCGGACATACCACTCACTTTTTTTTTAACACAAAGGAAGTGAAAAGTAAAAGAAACACTTAAATTTCATTTCCCAGTAATCTGTATCAGATCCTCAACAAGGTTACAAAAAACATCCTTTTTAACAGAAATGCCAAAAAGCAAAAGATTACCTCAAACAAAGTAGTGATCCCATCAGTATGACCTGGTCGTGACCTGAAGTTACAAGGGTGTCACAGCCACATCGCCGTGGTTTTGCTGTTTGTCACGTAATTAAAGTCAGCATTATGTACTGTAATATACAGCCATTGATCTAAGACTCTTTGGATCTTTCTGAGTCTCATTAATTGTTGCATTAGAACAGATATACAACATTGAAATATCACAGATCTGAGAAAGAGGAAAACCAATGGTGGTGGTGTCTCAGAGCTGTATGACTGCGCTTGTGTTAATTATGGGTCTATTTCCATAATCTTGTTGCTAACATCTGAATATTTGCACAGACTGATAATCGCCTGATTTTTTCTGTTGTCACTCAAAGGGGCCAACGGAGTCAGAGGTTCAGTTAAGGCTGAGAAAACACTATTGTTCCCTTGCTGCCCGTTAAGAGCTACTCTGAGACGTGATGCTGGGGACATGTGCATATACCACACAAGGAGACCACTAACTGGTTCACCTCCAAATTCACCTCACTACACAATTTAATTAGTTCACATTTTCATCTCGATTTTATTCGTTGACAAAAGTGTGAAAACATTTCCTTATGTTGTGGCGAGCTGGGAGTTGCTAAATGTAAGTCTCCCACCATGCCTCGGGGACATTGTGTTTCATGTTGAGTTTAAACCCTGTCATTGTCATGCACTTGTGATAGTTTGTTCCTGAAAATGTTTGCAGTTTTGTTTTGACAATTGTTGTGGTCGAACAAGAGACGTTACAACATGAGTTATGTTACGTGCAGGGTTATTGATCCCTCTGAAGGCGCATGAGAGTCAAGAGGATTGTAACTGGAAGAAATTAGACTGACGGCTGAAATGAGTTTACCATCGTTTCTCATTGAGGTTATAACAACTGCTGTTATAGTCCCTACTTGTGAATAAAAAAAATAAGATATATAACATGTTATATAAACTAGGCCTTAACTGTCATGGCAGCAGTTGTGTGATGTGTGGGGAAAAAGGATGAATGCAGGCACTTACTGAGATGCGAAAGAGGTTTATTATCAATAACAGAACACAAGGCAAGGATGACGAAACAGAACTAATGATAATCTATAATGGGAGAAACTAAACTACTAAACAGCAAATCTGGACACGAGGGAAGGAGAGAGGAGGTACATGAAGGAAGTGATGAGCAGGGAGAACACACGGTAGGTTCACAGAGAGTCACGCAGACAGTTTCATAGAGACATTCACAGACGGACCAATAACGAGCACACAAATTTACACAACATAAATACACACAGAGGGACACAGCTGGACCTGAATATCATCTTCTAACCCAAACAAGCCCCCCATGCTGACCATAGCTGAAAGACCTGTTAGTACAATCATTGTTATAGATTATATTTTCTTATTAGTTATATTGGTTAAACTTACACCTGATTAAACTCTGATCAGTATTAAGCAGTGAGCCATAATTCAATATCAGCAAAATCACGTATAATGATGGGCTGGGAACACATCACTTACCTTTCACATTCATGGAGACACTAACCTGCTGAGGTCGAAGCTGGATCACGTCTAAGCGCACAAAATTCACACATTCAAATCATTTTCACTACTTAAACTGTATTTCTCATTTCTCATTCATTATTGATCAAACTCATATTTATCTTTCATTAAGAATAAAGATGTTTTACTATTATGAAATATCAATAAGCTCTGTTATAGCACTCTGTATCATTTTAAACATAAAAGGTTGGATGTTAAACCTTTGATCCTCTAAGATGTTTGTGATTTTACCCACAGCTCAACTTTATTAAACAGCGGTAGAAATGTGACTTCGTGCCATCACTGTTCCAAATGGTCAAGTTTTAGTTAAAGTTCAGTGTGCACAAAACTAAGAGACAAAAAAAGTAAATGTAGACACAGACTACACAAGAAACACTAGGCTCTAACACCCACAGGCAAGTGTGGGTGTTTCTTCCCTTTTCATGCTTCTTTTTTGTTTCCTAATAATCTTTCGAGTGTCACATGACCAAGCCCAAATCCTACGGCAAACAGGAAGCACAAACGTCAAATTCATCTCACCCTGAATATCACACTAATCTGTCAGATTAGTTACATAAAACAATCTGAGTGAACGCAAAAAGGTTTCCTAAGAAAGTGTTCATCCCTTCAATTATTACGCCAAAAAAAGAACTGCAATAACTGAAGGGATGTAAATTCAACAGAGCAAAATCTTTTATGTAGTTTCATTCCTTTTGTATCAAGTTCCCATTAGTCTAATGCAGAGGAGGCCTCTGGTTGTATTTTTATTTAAACAGTCAACATGCTACCTATTAGCTTCAGTAGCTCTACCACTATATCACTGTATCAGGTGAGAAAAGGTCCTCCAACTCCAGATAACTATGAAGCATAGTTTTCCTCTAAAAGTCTCCATTTACTTTGTTCCAAAGCAATCATCTTAACCAGAAACATCAGTTCAGTTTTCCTGGAACTCATTTACAGCACTGAATAACAACAGCATAAATTTTATGTCCATGTTCAAGTCTGCAGTCAGTTTTATGTTCAATCCTGCAATATTGACTAATATCACTAAATCATCATTTTTAAAAATACAGTTAAATATTACTTTCAACTTTTGCATTGAAAATAAACACAATAACAGAAAACAAACAAGCATGTCCCAACAAACAATTCAGGGTTCAACTGGTTTAATGTGAGCGTGTGAGGACGGAGTTACAGTGATGCAGCGTTGGAGTGTGACATTCAAAACAACAGACACATAAAAAAAATCCACCAATAAAGTATAAAGAATCAGAAATATCAGCATTATAAAAAAAAAATGAACAACTGAAATCTGGAAGAGTGGCTAAAACTCAGCCACAGCTGGGTCATGCAACGGCAGACTGAGTCCAAACAAATCTGAGACAAAATGTCTGAAAAATAGACTCGGCGTGTTGTAACGACCCAGTCATGGCCCAGACCTCAACCCGACTCAAATGCTGTAGCGGGAAAGCTATGCAAAAAAAAAACAAAAACGAACAACTGAAATCTGGGAGTTTTTATTGCAGTTTATTTTACTTAGTGCAGAATTCAGTCAGAAGTCAGTTCACTGTGACAATTAGTGTGATTTCCTCATTCTCTTAAAGTCACCACATAAACCATATGGACAGGAAAGAGGTGATGATCAGGATACAAACATAAATAAACACATAATTCATATTTTACAAAATGCAAAAACAACAATATTAACGCTTTTAAAACAAAATTACAGCTTAACATCAGCAGCATTATTGCACACCAACCGTTAAATACTTCTGTGTGTGTGTGAAACAACCACAATGACAAAACATGTAAACAATGTTCAGGAAAAGGGTCCATTACACAGTGAGTTAAAAGAAACCAAATTCAGCAGACCTGACAGTTTGAGGAACTTCAAATGTCTCTCGATTTAAAACAGTAAGAAGAAAAATCTCAGAAGCTGCTGGAGAGCAAGTGAAAGAATGAAGAATAAGCGTGATATGTCATCATCGGCTTTGTCGTTGTGGTTAGCTTGTTCTGTTTTTTTTGTGTTGAGCCAAGTAACTATTCAAATAACTGAAAGGAAAGACACCAAAGTTCTTAATGGTGAGATACTGCTGAACATGGTTAAAGAAATAGTTTCAGAGCTGTTGTTTATGTCCTAACACAAATTCATCAAACCTTTGATCAAAAAAGGGAGTATTGTATGTATAAATATCTGTAAAGGAACCATTAATACTGAAAGAGGTATACAGGTTTTGAAACAAATGCCAAGCAAACATCTTATAATCAAAGTCTGCATGTGGTGCTACATGTTTATGGCTGTGTGTTCATAAACATGTAGTAAGCCGAGGTAGGAAAATTAATACTTAGATCTTACAGAGAATTGATAAATAAATACACACAATACTCATCAAACTGCATTGCTCATTAATGTCATTGGCTGATTATTGTGACTCTCCTCCTTCTGTGTCCCTGAGTGACAGAAAGATTTAAAAATAATAAAAAAAACCTTTTGATCATATTAACAGAAAGAGACACATCACAAACAGATATATTTGGCCAAATGTGAAAGTTACCTGTTCTCATGTTTTTGTTTAAGAAGGACAGCGATGACTACAGCCACAAGTAACACAGAGACCATCAGTCCTGCTACCGTAGCTGATACAATGATCCAGGTGTAATCTGTGAGAAAAGCAGGAAAAATGTGAAGCTGGAGTCAGTTGTTAGATCCCAGTCGACCCAGAAATCACCATAATTCTGTAGCATATAGAAAGAGTTTCTCACCATAATCATCATCATCATTATTATAATTATCATCATTATCATAATCAGGCGTCTGTTGGACCTCAGGAATCGTCACCATCACCTCTCTGTCAGGAGCAGAGAGCACTCGTGCTGCACATCGCACCTGTGTGCTGTGTTTACGTGAAGCTGAGAGCACAGCTGTAGTGGTGACAGTGAATGTACCGTTGGTATTGGACACACTGACAGTGTTGTACTGTGTGAAGTTGAGGTCTTGTTGTGAGACACTGAGTGTTACAGTGGGAGCAGGTCGACCAGTGACTGAACAGGAAACAACCCACTCTTCAGTAGAGTTTGACTCTCTGACATCAACAACAGGTTCATGCAGCTCTGTGAAGGATCGGGAAATATGAGGAATATATCCTTCAGTACATCAGCTGCTAAGACTTTCATGTCCACTAAATTAGTTTGAGTATCCTGTTGTTGGTTAAAGAAGGTAAATGTTCCTACCTGAGATTTGGAGGCAGGTTCTACCAATGATGGCACCTTCAGGATAAGAGTTAAACAGACAGCGATAGCATCCTTCATCCTGCTCCGTCACATTCCTGATGACTATGGAGCAGTTCTGTAATCCAGTGTATTTAAACTCAACTTTATCTGTGAAGCCATCATTCACTCTATGACCAAAGTACTTGTTGTAAGTGGCAATATTTGTCTCCCTATCATGTAAGATTTTCTGCCAGGTGACCTGAAGGACGACTTTAGTCTCCAAGAGCTGACAGCTGAATTCAGCATCTTCTCCCACTGCTGCCAGCACAGTCTGCTGTGTTTGTATCACTGCTGTTAGAGCTGTTGCAAGAGAAAAGAAGAATGACACAGCATAAATCTTTGGATTTGTGCAAAACAGGTAGCATGAACTTTGAAACCCTTCTGAGGCATATTATTTCTCCATACACCCATTTTTATAATTGAACTTTAACAGCATTACAAACCATATATATATCTATATATATCTATATCTATATCTATATCTATATATATATATATAGTCTGTAATTCCTGGAACTGTGATAAAGTTAACATCTGTTAAGTATTTTTACATGAATGAATGTATTTATTAAAACCCCAAAACAGACCCACAAACACCGGCTGACTGACACAAAGAGTTGATTTAATTTTCTTTCCTCCTTTTAATTTAAAAATAGCTAAGCTTCAATCAGCATCAAGCACAGAGCCTGGTTACTGTTTCTTACCTGATGAAATGACTCCACACAGAAAAAGCAGACAAACAGCATGGACCATCATTACTGAAGTGCAGACAGCAGTCTACAAAATGATCTAACTATTTAAAAAGAAAACCTAATAAAAACAATGTGCTTCCTGTTTTTTTTATGTAGTCATGAGAAGCTATCACATGTTCAGTATTCACATCACATGCAAAACCCACAGGGTCACAAGGATGTGCCTGACCTCTAAGCACACTGTCTTTGGTTTAGCTGTGACCAATTTGCTTTTCCCATCAGTAGTTAAACTCCGTCTGCTTTTCTTCTTATAATTTCAGCAGAGAAAGAAATCCGCAAATGTGCAACTGCAAAAGTTCCAAAGTAAACGTGCTTCTCTATTTACGAGGTTTCAAAAGAATCTAAAGGTGAAATATCTGAATGGCTGAAAATGTTTTGGAACAATGCTGTAAAGATTAGGTGAAAAATACTGTAGATATGTAATAAGTATTTCCCATTTTAGTTTTATGTTGTTTTGTGTTACCTTTTCCCCCCATTCAGCTTTATTTGCTGAACGGGAAAAATTTAAATATTATATTTAAATTTAAATGTTAAAACTAAATATTATACTTAAATGTGTTAAATGTGTTAAATGTTAAATGTGTTAAATGTTAAATCTAAATGTTGCAGGAAACTAAATATTTAGCTAACATGCAAATTTATTGTACGGCTCAACGAAAAAAACAAAATAAAAGCTTTACGAAAACCTCAGGCCTGAAAGTGTGCCAGTAGTGGTCAGGTTGTGTGTCTGCTCTCTCCTAATGATCACTACTCATCGCCATGACCTGCTTCACTTCTTGCCTACCAGCATGTCCAGTTTGTGTGTAGGAGTGGAAAAAAAAAAAGAAAAAAAAGCTTACAGCAACTGGCATTCCCAGGGAGTCTCCCATTCAAGTACTGACCAGGACTGACCCTGCTTACCTTCCGAGAACAGACCAGATTGGACGTGTTCTAGGTGGTATGGCCGTAAACAAGACAGTTCTGTAATAAGAGGCTCTTTATAGATGTTGTAGAAACACTGATAATCGTCTCAGTCATCTGTTCTCCGTCAATATAACACTATCCTGTAATAAATGATTAGTTATCCTTTAACAATAACTTGATTTTTTACAGATAAAACAGCCACACATTGGGTTATAACTGTACAACAACATTCAGGGGCAACACGTAATGTGGGCAAAGTAATATGTCAATAAAAACAAACAATGTTAATTTATTAGAGCACAGTGTTGAAGTGACAGAGAGAGTGTCTGTTAAAACTAATATTATTTTGGGAAAAAGGTTATTGTTACAGGGAGACTTCCGCTTATATAGGAATTAGAGCAGTGACTTTCTTGATTTTGGGCAACAGGAGTGGGAGAGTGAGGGCAGAATCATTGCATTTGGACAGGTTAGAGAGAAATATCTGCCTGTGAAAATTGCACCTGCCATTCTGGAACAAGCTGCCTTTGGATTTGCAAAGAGCAATATTCTGGAGAATTTCCTCAAGTTCTTGCCTTAATCTGAGCGTACAGTGTTAGAGGCGTGGCGGTCAGATTTTAGCAGTGTGGACCAAGAGGAACTTGTTGACATTCTTGATAACCACAGCTGCAGAAAGATACCAACAGCCTAAACTGCCACTGAAGTCCTATTAGAGCTTGCACACAAAATCCTTGTCCAAGAGCCTGCCTATGTTATTGAACAGTGGGCAAGAACACTCAGATCACAAAGGCTTTCCCCTGCAGTGCTATCTTCAACTACAGGCCGACCTCAAATTTCCCATTTTTAAAATAAGATAATTGAAAAAGCAGTTTCTCGACAGCTCAATTACTTCTTAACACAGAATAACTGCTATGATGACTTCCAGTCTGGTCAGAGCAGTCTCAGTGCTGTGGTTCTGTCTAAAACCTAAGTGTTTAATGACATATGTCTGAATACAGACAGTGGAAAAATGTCAGTCTTTGTTTTACTGGATCTCAGTGCAGCATTTGATACAGCATTTGATACAGTTGACCACAACATACTACTCAAACGACTGGACAACTGGGCAGGTCTTTCAGGAACTGTACTAAACTGGTTCAAAACATACCTAGAAAACAGGAAATACTTTGTATCAATAGGTAACTTCACATCTGAGCAGACAAGTATCACATGTGGAGTTCCCCAAGGCTCCATCTTGGGACCTCTTCTGTTTAACATATACATGCTCCCACTGGCACAGATTATAAAGAACAACAAAATAAACTATCACAGCTATGCAGATGACACACAGATATATATTTCAATGTCACCAGAAGACCAAGGCCCTGTACAGGCTCTTGGTAAATGCATGGAGGAAATTAATGACTGGTTGTGCCACAATTTTCTCCAGCTAAACAAAAACAAAACTGAAGTAATAGTCTTTGGAGCCAAAGAAAAAGGACTACAGGTCACCAGAGAACTTCAATCTATTACTGTAACAGCTAAAAACCACCAACCAGGCGAGAAATGTGGGTGTAGTGATGGACACAGACCTAAACTTAGAAAAACAC
>VUQR01000931.1:0-14006 GCA_015108515.1 Hemichromis elongatus
CATATATAAAACTGAATACAACAGATGCCTGGCAGAAGTGGGGAGCAAAAAAGCAGCAGAAATCCTGTTTTTGTGCAGCTTTGCCTCACCTCAATTTGCTTTTCAAACACTAAAGAACTGTAATTTTCTCTTCAAGGTTACCAAGCCCTTCGTCCTCATGCTCTTTCTTCCTCTTCATCACATCTCTCCTGTATCCATCCACCTCTCTGTGACTGGGTTTAGACCAGGACCATCCTTTCCACTCATAAAACAAGTCTGCTTATATTTGCTTTTTGGCATCTCAGCAGTACTGCATTCCAGGAAGGTGAGTTATGGGAAATGTTGTCTCCCACATAACACAGTGCTACGCTGGGATGTTTTTTTGTTTTTTTTTGGTGTTGTACATAACTCAGGTTAGCTGGACACGGACAACACTACACATCTAATTTCTTTTACTCGCAACCCAGGACGAATCAAAGATGTTTGTCTCACCTCTTTTTATACCTCTCACTGTACCCTCTAATCCACTCCGTTCTGTGTCCTGTGACCTGTAGATATATCCTCGCTACTAACAGGCATCCGAGTGTTGTCTTTAATGGCCAGGCGAACTCACAAAAAGGACCTGGCAAGATAATCAGCCGTTTTTTTTGTTTCCCTATCCTCTAAAAGGCAAAGGTTCTTTTCCTCAACATTTTGACCCAGAGCATGCCCAGCAGGATATACTCATGTGTGTAGCAGGGTTAAGAAGGCAGCTTCACCTTGAAAGGCCACACTTCAGAGCCCGGGAAACCACAAAAAGCAATTAAAAGTATTGATGGAACTTCAATAGCTCTTAAACAGTGCTGCCAGACACCTCGGGGCAAGTAGCACACTAATCTTTTTTTTCTCCCCCCCTCATCCCTCTATATTCTCTTTTCTTTCACAATTTCTTCACTTAAGACTTCACTGGTCCTCATCATTAAAAAATTGATTCCTGAAAAAAAGTATTTTCAGTCATGCAAGGCAGCTGACCAAGGTTCTGAGAAGATGAGTTTGACAAAGATAATAACTGAAGTTTATCTAATCTTTGCTTGCTTGTTAGCCCTCTAATTGGCTGTGTATGTTCAAGCATGTAATTGTGTGTAGTATGTGTGGCCCAGAAACAATTTCAAACAAGCCAGTAATGTCATTATTTCATGTGCATTACTGCGCGGACGCTAATGGAAACACCCTTTCCAAATGATTGTCGTCCGTACGACAAAGCAGGAAATCGAGGAAGAGATGGGGAAAGGCTCAGAGTGCGGCTCCCTTCCTAATCATCCTCCGAAGCAGGCCAGCGGCTCCAAAGGCAGATCACCGATTTACCGTGTGCACCTTTCTCAGCTGATGTCTGACTTTACAAAAAGGTTTGGACTGCTGCTCCTGTGACAGGACACCCACAGAGTGATCGTCAATGCACTTAAACAAGACACGTGTACAAGCCACAAACCGAGCAACTTACCTTTGCACTGGTTGGTGTTCTTATCCAGAATGGCCTTGGTTGACACTATTTTCCCATATCTGTAAAGACAGAGAAATCAAATTTAGCATTTTACACTCGGAATAACCCGCAGGACCTTTGTCTGGCGCTACAGTTCATTTGGATTACCGATCTGCGGTTAATATATTTGCCTTATTTTCTTTACTCTCTGCCATTTAGTTACACGAGCAATTTGCAAAGTCACAGAAATGTCAAAAGCCACTGGGAAGAGAAATCACTTGAGGTTAATAAAATTATGTGTATGGCTGACTTGGAATGAATGGGCAGCCCTTTGACATTTCAGAGAGTCGCTGAACATTTTAAAAGGTCTGAAAGCATGCAAGTGCAATAAACGCTCCTAAAGGTTGCTCTTTTGGTGTAAAGTAAAATCCATGTGTTGCTAATGAATTTATTTTAAATCTAAAAGCTATAAAGCGAACACATTTAAATCAAAGGAGACTCAAAGGAATAATGATACGTCTTAATGAGCTTTAGAGGAGCTGGTAGGGATATGATGTAACCTTCAGACAAAGACAGTACAGTGCAGTGGCCCCTCCTGCTTCTGTTCTTTATGTTAAGCTAACTGTCTGCTGACTCTGGCTTCAGAGTGAATGAACACACACCACTGGGCCCCGCAGAGCAGCTCCGCCGAGTACGTTACAATTGAAAAAAGATGTAAGGAAATACTCCAGTGTGAAATAACAGGTGAAAAAAAAACCCTAAATGCCAAATTGAAAGTAGTGTTAAACGATTTAAAAGTCATGTTTTGAGTTGGTTAATGAGAAATAAACACAACTGCAACCAGTAATACAAATTAATTTAATTGCTACAGCCAAACAGGTATCCTTTCATAATGAAGAGAGCGAAGACAGAAAAGGTCTCTGGCAATGTAACGTTTAATTTCATTTTAAATTAACTACAAAGAAAGTACATTAAATATTAAAATATTGTCGAGATTCTTGGGTCTAGCTAATTCAGGGGCACCTTGAGCTTCTAAACAAGTGCAAACAACACAATCGGCAGGAATTGTCATAATAATTCGGGCCTTTGGTGTATCTATCGTCTCAGATCTCCCTTTCAGAGAGAAAGAAACAATCCTTCAACCCAAGAAAATACCCGTATTTTACCGCTATGTTTGTAAATGAGTGAATAAATTCTAGACTCCCCGTATTCTGGCAGATTCTGTAACTGGAATTTGTGATATAACTTATTCATAAAAAATATAAAGCGTGTATGATGCTGGAGCCTATTTGGACCTGTGAAAATCCAATACAAAAGTTGAAATTGCCAAAGGAGTAGGACTGCATAAAGACACCTACAGTATGCTTATAAGCTCACATGTCACTGATGCAGCTCCTCGCAAAAGCCAAAATATATTATAATTCTTTATTCCACGGGTCCATATGCAAAATGGCTTGCATGGAGTTTTTTGGAAATAGAAAGACTGACCTTCCTGATTGACAGACAGTGAGATCTTCTATCTGCTTGTCTCAGCTAAAACTGCAATATGCTGCACTGTGAGCTGCTCTCCAAGTACTCTGGGTGCACCAGTCTACATGTGGAGATATACCACATGCATGCATGCGTGTATGTGTGCTGATATATAAGTGAGAACAATTCCCTGTATGTCAAAAGCACATCACGAAGACTATACAAAGGATAAAAAACAGCCACCCTCGTCGTTGCATCTGTGCACACACGCTTGCATACACACACATATTCTGTAGGAAAGAAGCAGTGGTGCATCCCGGCCCATATTTCACCAGCAGGGGATAATTGTGCCATTTCTCAACGAGTGGCGGAGACTCTATTTATTGCATGCTGCGGTGGGATGGGTGGTGGATATGAACTGATGAGCTCCGAGAGGAAAACTACCAGCTCACACACACTAATACAGATACCACACGAGTACACCCGCACACACATACACGCATACAAACACACAGAGCGACAGCACTCACCAATCAGTGGATTGTCTCTCTTCAGCAGATAAACAGGCCATTTTAGCCATAGGGATTCATAATCTACTGCAACAGAGTGGGACTAAGGTGCAGCGTTTGATCATACCGACACACTCAAGCATAAGCACACAAGATGAACATGGAACAAGGAGTTTTCACTTGATTAGTGAATGTGGAGAGCTACGGCAAGTGCCTTCAGCATTTGCTGAGCTACAAAGCTGGTATCGAACTGTAAGTAATTTTGTAGCACATTAAAGATACAAATTTAGATTTAATAATTAAGTATTGATAAAGGAAGTAGGTGGGAATTACCTTTTGTGTTCAACTCATTTGAATCGTTTAACGACAGCAAACATCTTCAAAATTAAACTCGCCTAACTTTTAACTAAACCAGAACATTAAATAAGCATTCAAGACATACCGTGTCAATAACCACATAATCAAATTACAGATTAAAGTTGGGCGATGTCTCAAAATTTCCCGACTACCCTCACTGAGTTTAGCACCTGCTGAAGGTGGGGGTAACATGTGCTGAAATAATACGATTTGAAACCACATGGAGAGCTTTAGTCTAGTTCTCAAATATGAATTATTGGTTTTCTTTGCAGCTCTAGTTAATATTAAATCGTAACTAGTCAATAAAGGCATCTTAACTGTAATTTAGTCACAGCCGTTTGCGAAAGGAATATATCAGCGCAATAAGAATGTGCCTATAACCAACTGTCAGGTTCTATTGCTGTTTCTATTATTTTACAGGTGATTTTATTTTTGTTTTGTTTTTGGACTGAATTAAACGCTAAAGGAGCGAGACTTTTAAAATCCAAAAACAAATAACTGGGGATGGACTCGGCTAGTCACTGAGAGCCTATTACTCGCCCAGCCTTAGCAGCGATTATATTCAATCTTACGTCACAGCACTGATTTTGTGCTGATTTACCGCCAAACTCCACAGGATTTGAAAGTGATTGTTATTTGTTTACGTGCACATAGGTGTCTGCCCTCCTTCAGTACTTGCGTGAAAAATTTTGTATGCTTTCAGTCTGGGAAGCAGTTAAAAAGCTCTGTGCTTTTGGCACAAATTGGGGGAAAGTTCTCATTAAAACTTTGTTTGGACTCTGGGGAAGCAGGAGACAGTAGCTTTCCAATGCCAACTCATCACTGCTTGCCTCATTAAATGTTAAAGATGGCTCATCAATGGATCCTATCCGCGGTCCAAATACACACCACAAAGATACTGCGGGGAGATGAAAAGGCAAGAAGGAAGGAGCCAGCTTCAGGCCCATAATGGAAACATATTGGAAATGCATGAAGAATGTGATCAGTATGGTCATGTATGTGGCACGTGTACATGTGTGTGTGTGTGTGGCTGGGGCTGTGGATGACCCTGCTGGAGGCTCCTTCGCCTCTCTGCCAGGCAAGCCTGGGGAGGCTTTGATGTGACAGAGGCAGTCCCTGTGAGGCGCAGGTTTAACGCTGTGATGCTGCGGCCGGGATGCAGAGCCTGTCTCCACTAATCCTATTTCAATCACTCTTGCAGCCTCTTATCTCTGACTCTGCTGGCCTTCGGCCCTCCCCCCCTCCTTACAAATCTTCTCCTCTTACTTGTTCTCTCTCTCTCTTAATGTTTCTCTACCATCTACCATTTCTCTTTCCTGTACTGTATCCTTATTTCTCTCCTTTTGTCTCTCTTCCTCCTCCTTCTTCCTAATAGAAATACAATGGCAATCATTCTGACGCAACATCGGATCAACACCAAGAAAAAGAGACACCAGAAATAAAACTGCCTATAAAACAAAGGCTTTATGAGCTATTTTAGGCTGATGAAAATGTACAAATTGTGGTTGATGTAAAACATGTCATTCGTTTGACAGCTGTCTAGGCACTGGAAATGTGATAAAATTGAAGCTGAGCTAGATTTTTTTTTAAGAGGGCAGCTGCATGTGCATGAGACATCCCAGAACGGCATTTCTTTCTTTCTTCTCGCTCTTGCTGGATGAAAGGATCCAGGCGTATTCCATTTCCGTCATCAGAGCTGAGAAAGTGAAGTGTCTCTTCGCTGTACGTGGGCAGGCAGAGAGCTGCCCAGAACCACAACACGTCAATGTGGTACGTACCAAAGCACAGGAAAGGAACGGGTGGATGGACCACCCAAGTGTTGTGCTTAGACCTTGCCCTCTGCCTCTTGACACACTTTACAAAGTCACTGTGTGTTTGCACGATTACACAACACAGCAGTGCCTTGAATAGCAGGTAGGTGAAACCTGAACTTGGATCTGGGACAACCTCCTCACATCTGCGCTCCCAGAAGGTCTTTCTACTAATGCTTAGTGAGTTGTGAGTATGCGTTTCTTTTCCTGTGCAAATGAAGGCTACTATAATGGCATAGAATAGCCCATCTGTGCATGCATATGAAGACTTGAACATATGCCCTACTTGTGCATACTAGGCACCACTGTTTGATAAAGCACAAAGGAAAAGTAGCAAAAAAAAAAGCAACGAGTAAAATCGCCTGAACTGCCTGCTCTGAAACAAAATTGTATAAAAGCAGCAACGCTCTTTTTTTTAGGCTTGTTCAGCAACTTTGGAGCACCTGTGTAGGGGCTTGGGGCAGGTGCAAAGGCACACTATGGAGAAGAGTAACTGTATTTTATCATCTCTGTAGGCCTTTACACAATTAATTAGAATATAGATACTCAACCGAAAAAATTATATGTGCAGTGAGGGTTCTTCCCATGTAGAAACAGATGCAGGAGACACCCACTATCCAGATTTACTGTTTCCTCTGAGCAGTAAATATTACCCTGAGGGTTTTCTTAACCTTAAAAAGTACACTGTCTCATTAAATATGTGTAATGATTATACCATATTAGTACCCTTGTGAGTAGCACAGAGCAGCATTTGAGTACATTAATTTCACTAATCTCCTGCAACAGGCAACTATCAGCTGACTGAACAGCCATATATTTAAGGATGAGTCCCACTATAGTAAATTTTAGCAGCTGTGATTTTGGCCTGACGAACATCTGCTTGAAGTTGAGCAACAAAGTATAACACAACACAACAACTAGAAGGATGGGTGCTACAAAAAAAAATCAAGTTTTCTCATTTTTATCGCGTTCTTTTTCCAGTAATCAGTAAGAATATATAGACATACTGTATCGTGAAATTACACCTATTTGAGAAAAACAACATTACATATAGTTTTATACAGCACATTTTATTTTGTTAAGTCTTTGATGGTAATTCAAAAGACAGGTGTCACTGCGGCAGATGCACAGAGAGGGAAGAAAAAAGATGGGAAAGAAGCGTGCCTTCTTTATAGTCTCACATCAAAGGTAAAAAGGAAAAACAGGATGTAAGAAAGAACCAAACATAAAGAGGATGACAGATAAAAACTGGAAATCTTAGGCAAAAATCACATGTGAGCACTTAAGCCTTCTAGAACATCAGTCATTAAAAGACAAGAGAGAATAGTACATACACTCACACTTTTTAGGTACACTTACTCGGCTGCTCAATAATGCAAATATCTTTTAAGCCAATCGCATGGCAGCAACTCTATCGTTTAGGCTTGTAGACGTGGTCAAGACGAGCTGCTGAAGTTCAAAATGAGCATTAGGATGCAGAATAAAGGCGACTTAAATGATTTTGAATGTGGCACGGTTGTTTGTGAGAGATGGGCCAGTCTGAATACTTCAAAACTGCTGATCTGATGAGATCTTCCCACACAACCATCTATGATTTAAAGAGAAAGGTTTGAGAAAGAAAGCATTTCAGTGGAGAACGTTAGGGGAGGATGGCCAGACTGCTTCCAGATGACAGGAAGGCAAGAGTAACTCAAAACTCATTCAAACCAAAGTGCAGAAGAGCATCTCTGATGTTCACAACACACTCTGCGGCACCTCCGTCAGCTAAGGAAACACTACAATCACACCGGCTCAACAAAACTGATCTCTTGGTCCCTGATCTGCTGGGACAGTCAGGTGGTACGGTCAGAAGCTGGTGTAAACAACATGAAAGCATGCATCCATCCTACATGGTCACCGACAATCACTACAACTCTCATGCTGTACACAAACACTATGTAGCGTCTGCCCTTGACCGTCCCCCTTGTAGCAGCTTAAGTGTCCCACAGCTCCCACATCTCCAGCTCAGAGGTTAGGCCTCCTGTTTATGCTGCATCTTTTGGAAAGAAATTTAAAGCACACGCATTTCTTAAATTCTGCTGCTTTTGCATTTGCTACACATCTACTCGATCTCTGTCCGGGTGCAATTAACCCCAAATGTATTTATATATTTACATTTTGTTTGTAACATTTTGGAGTCCAAGTCTGAAAACCTACGTTTTGTTCTTTAAGCCCTTTGTAACATACGTACAGCTGCCGTAGTAATGCAGAATTTAAAATGATTGAGATTGTCTAGTGGCAAAGCTTGAATGTCAGTTGTAAACTACCTGACGCTGTAAGCTTAGAAAAGAGATGTTTCCAGAATCAAGAACATTAAGAGAGCATGTAGACGGCTAATCCTTCACTTTAACATTCGAGAATGATAAAAATAAAAACATGTACAAGTAAAATGAAAACATTCAGACACCCAGAATTGGACATTAGAGACAAGACACACAAAATAACAAAGCTCTAGTGAGAAAGGAAAAGGTAAACCTGTCATGACTCATAATGCTGTTAAGCACTACTACTAGTGAAATGACATCAGTGACTTCTCATGATCCCTGAACTAAATGGAAATGCATGAAAACCGTGACCAATTTATGCAAAGTGAGTGCAATGTTGAGCCTCAACTCTCTTCTTTTCTTTTGCCTTGAGCAATTACAATGTGCATTTTACCCTCTCCATCTATACAGTATAAAATTGATTCAATACGCTTATTAAATTAAAACAATGTCAAAAAAATCAGTCAGAAAAACAAGGACTAGAAAATTTAAACATCAAAACACTGCGCTGGCAAGGATGAGAAGCGATAAATCAAAAAAGCTTCAACAAATTGGATAATTCTTCCTCTGGCTTCAGCAGTCAATCTTTTTCTTGGCAGAATTACTTTATTTATTTATTTTTTTTAGGTGCCGGGATTCCCCAGAGTTTTGTTGGCGAGTTTGCAGCAAACTGGCGAATGTTTACTATCGAACCCTTAACAGCTCTAAATGTGGGAAGGATCTTGGAATGGAAAGGTAATTTGACCATTTGTAGTATTTTTCTTTTCTTTTCTTTTCTTTGCTTTTTTCTCCTGCTTCTACAAATGTCACATTCTTTGGGCAATAACAAACTGGCAGTAGTACACAACATCTAACAATCAGACATCATAAGGTAATAGAGCTTCATGATGCGGTAGACTAAAAACAACATAACGATAAAGTCCATTCATTTTCTACAGAACTGAGCAGCTAAAGTGTTTGGCCAGCGTATGTCATCATACCCATCTGCTGAAGTTGGCCGTGGTCACACGCGCTGTGGTCACTGGCTGTCATCAACCATTCTGATTTTTTTTGCCTATTTCTGTAACTGATGTGATTTTTATTTTTAATGAACTGGCAAGTGTAAAACGGATGACAACTTGATTAGAAACATTCAAACTTACCCACCTCCCTCAATAATAAGAATGAATTATAGCCGCAAGCAGAAATGAAGCTGCCGGGCCCAGTGAGGTAATTTATAAAGGAAAAGGAGGTAATTTAAAAGTTTTAGCATGTGTTCAGAATTCATTGTTACGGAGTTAAATTTAAAACAATTCATTTTCACATTAAGGGATGTTCAATAAAGGAATGTTTTAAAATTCAGATCAGCTCATAGAGGTTCCACTGGGAAAATTGTTCCCACAATTTACTCCGTGTCATTTTGGATGAGACTGGATCAGCGTGCTGAATTGAATCCAGTAGCATTCCATTTATGTCTTGCTGTGCAACTTTCTCATGAATAATCATTTCCCTACCTTTTTTCCAATATTACATTGACATAAAATTCAAAATCTTGCAAAAAATGATATATTTCAGGATAAATGGAATTCATTTATCAGCCTTTGATACTTATTAATTCTACCTGCTGTTCTTTGCAAAAGTAATTCACATAGATTTGATTTATAACAGCAGGAAGTGGAATAAAAGAATAAGTTCTTTGAATTTTAAAAAATATTGTATAAGCAATTTTAAGATTGCATATAAAATGTGAGCGGTGAAAGTCTTTGCTCAGGGGAGACACTTTTAGTAAAAAGAACAAAAAAATAAAATTCAGTACTGTAGTTGAGCATGCCAGTACGAAACTTTGGTTTAAAGCCAGTGGTAAAGAGTGCCAAAAGAAAAATAACTTAATGTATTCTGAAGGGTTGTTGCACGCTTATAAAACACTAGATTGTAATGAACTGGTAGCACATCAAGTGTAATCTTGGACTCATAAATGTAGGTTAAGCTAAAGGCAAAGCAGTCAACCAGCTCTAGACCTCAAACACTTTAAGTTAAGACAAGTAACTTCTGTCAAGGAGGTTGTAGTTTTTGGGTGTGTGCATGCGTGCGTGCATGCGTGTCATCTTTAAGTCTGTAAACACAGGATCTTATACAAAAAGGTTTAGAATAGATTCTGAGAAAACTTTGTAGGAGAGTTGAATGGGATCACATTAACAAGCCATTAAAATCCATTAAAACTATAGCCACATAATTAAATTATAAATGCCACTTGTTTTGCACATGTCCAAGTACCAACCTCTGTATATTTTATATATTTTACTTTATTGTTTACTCTATTTAATTTCTAAAATATGTATATACACACACACGTAGGAAACCATATTTAGTATACACATCCAGTAATGCATACACTCTTATATTGTACATATATTTATTACTCTCAGATTGAGCCATTCTTATATTTTGCATGTTTTGTGTTATTGTATTTTTGCACACCTCTGTTGCTTGTGACGCTCGCACACAAGAATTTCACTCGCATGTACTGTACCAGTGTACCTGCACATGTGATGTGACAATAAAAGTGATTTGATTTGATTTAATTAAAACATTATTATTTAGAACAAAGAAAACAAATTAAATATATACATTAAAATACTATTCCCTTAAAAGAAAATACTGCCCAGAGAGTGAGCTGCCTTTGTGGAGGTTTGTGCATTCGAGAGGCTTTGTCAATGTCAAAATGTCAATTAGCAAACCTTTGTAGGGTTTTTTTTTAGCTGTGGACAGAGCTACTCTACTGGATTACCCTTGTTTATAAATTTTATGTCAACATAACCGAAGACCAGCTGCTATTGAAAAATATGTGTTCTCCAACTGATTGGCGAGCGGTTGCTGGTGGTTGCCGCACCACTGCTGTTAAGTGTTTGCAAAAGTAAAAAAAGTAACCTCCATAATTAAAATATACATTTAAGAATCATATTAATCTTCTAATTGAACTCTTTGATAAGTGCCCCGTTCCGTTGACTGCTACTCTTCAAAGCCTGCGAGTTAAAAAAAAAACACTGGAGCAGAAAGAATGTGCACCAAAGAGACCAGACGCACAAATCCAGATCTGAGCCTGGGAAAATCAAAAAACAAGCAGGTAGTTTGTGTTGACTGACAGTGTGCATCAAGAGCAGACAAGGGCAACAGTAAGTAGCAGCAGGAGGCATTAACCTGAGTGTTGCTAGTTACCATTTCTCCCTCTCTCCCCAGCTCTCTCTCTCTCACACACACACACGCTGGCCTTCTTCAGAGCCAGCCTTGCAGAATTGCCTGTGTTTGTTTGGAAGTGTCCAACCTGTCAAACCCACATGCCGTGCACTGCTGTCTGACACGCACAAATGAACACATCTCATCTGTGCTGGTGCGGCTTCTGCTTTCTAGATATTGCTTCAAAAGGAAAGTCAGCAGAGGGAAAAGGAGAAAAGAAAGAGGTAGCACGAAGCAGAGTCCAGAGATCTCAGGTTTTGTGCCTTACGTCAATCAGTCTTTTTGTACAGCTGACCCTGTTGCTGCTTCTGCTGGAGCTTAAAAACTCTCTCGCCCTGTACAGCTGGATTCAGATAAAAGGCAATGCAGCGTGTGGAGACGGGCAATGACTACACTGTTGCTGTGGTTGCTGGTATACTTAAACTGAAGTGAAGTGCAGCTAGAGCAAACTAGACATTTTTTGAGAAGGCATTTTGTGTTAACCCAAATGCATCTGAATCTAAAGTCTTACTAAGACGCTATTTAAGAAAAAAACTGTGCCGAAAGTGTCAGCTGTTGTGTAAAACTGGAAGAGGAGATCTTTTCAGCTTCTAAATAGGCAAACTGTCTACGTGTCATGTATACAGTAATGGGAGTATAAATAATTCAAAAATACAGCCTAAGGCCAAATCAACTTCTCTGCTCATCCTCGCTCTAAAATTGATGTTCAGGGAGGAAGGAGGAGTAGTATTTTAGCCAGTTTGGCTTGGCCAGTAAAATGATTGTGTCACTTGTGCTGGAGCAGAGAAGTGGAGGGTTTAACATGATAAAGAGATGTTAGCAAGCAAACGAGAAGGAAAGGGAAAAGAAGTTGGAGAGGCAGAAGAGAGCGTTGCAGAGAGAAAGAGGGTAGCGAGAAAGAGGAAGAGCGACAGAAAAAGTGGGTGTGAAGGATTCTGGTTCCAAGAATAGCAGATGCCTCTACTCAATTTGAAGCTGTAGGTGTAGGAGTAGTTAGGGATTCCTGTAGTTGTGTCACTGCTTTTCAGAGGTTAAACATCACTATCTCTTTGTACCCTGAGCGACGCACAACCTGACCCTGCAGAGAGATGAATGGAGGGTGTGCTGGGGGCAAAGACGGAGCAGAAGAGGGGCAGGAGTTGAGGCAGGTGGATAGGTGGAAAAGTGACGAGAGACACTTACAACTCAAGGGAAAAAAAATGAATTAAGAAGACTGAGGCTACTAAGGAGACAGATACAAATATAGACATTTTAGAGTCTTTAAAACCTGGTGACATTACATTTTGTGATGCCATCCATGTTGTTTCTTTTCTTCTTTTTGTAAAGCAAATTCTTGCTACTCATTGGCCTAACGGCAAGATAATGCCGCTAAAGGCAAGATAATATCTGCTAGGGTTTCTCTCTGGCTTAAATGCAGATTTACTGTGGGTGACGTGATGGCAAATTTGAGACTTTGAAACTGGACTGCAGAGCCATTGGTCACACTTATTCTCCCCTCTGTCAGTTTTTTGAAATGGAGCCATGGGACAGGCAAGCTCTGATGGCTAAGCAGCTAATGTCAACACTGGACCTCAGAGAGTCATTTTGGATAATGTGGCACTGAGTGCCAGGGCCTCTGCTCCATAAAAAACAGGTGGTCTCAGGGTCGCCCTTCCCTTCTCTCCCCCTCACCTCCTGTGCTTAGCATATCTCGCGCCTCTCTCCCTCCATTTCCCCTCTCTAGGTCTCCCACCACCATTCCCTCAGCACACATGAGAAAGGTTATTTGAGCAATTGGTGGTGATTAGCTCTTGATTTGGCCGACTATTTGTGAGATCAGGCCAGTCCATGGATGCGAAACCCACTGCAACTGAGGGCACAGCTGTTCGGCCAGGACTGAAATTGAGTGAGGAAAACCGAAATGAGAAAAAGGGGGGAAAAAAGAGGGCAAAAAACAAGAAAAAACCCCAGTTTTTCAGCAGTTTGAGTTCAAGGTTTGGCTGGCAGGTGAAATACCTCTAGTTTTGTACTTGTTATTCCAGGTGTAGAACCTCATAAAGAAATTCCTGTCTTTCTTATTTTCAGCTTTTCTTTCAGCTACCTCCTTCTTCTCTTTCTGTTCATTGCCTGGGGTGGAGAGCGCAAAGAAGAAAAATGTGGCTGCTGGTTAAACGGGTTTACCCCAAAGTGATTTTGGGGGGGTATGTGCTTGCTTTGTTGGTTGGTATTAGTCTAAGGGTTGGCCAACTGCCTCAACATTAGTGGTTAGGCCAAAGAATTTTTCTCACAATAAGGGCTATTCCTTCTCTGAGTTTCTTCATCCATCTATCCATCCACTCCGCTAGCCAGGCAAAAAGGAAGGCCTCTCACTATCAGAGTGTTCAGCCAACAAATCCCCACACCGCTCCTTTGGCCTCTTCTCTACACCCATATATTAGGCTGACGGCTGTAGACAACCCAACACCGAGCCAGCTGAACAAAACAGAGATTAAGCACCCAACCAACTGTTGTGCGAACTTTGGTATTCTTACACCCAGGGACAAAAAAGGTTGAACGAGGTAGCTAAACGAGGTAGCTGAATGAAGAGAAATATTGGCTTTAGTGTCTGCAATAACCGCAACCTCAGTTGTTTTCAAGTGTATACTTGTGTCTCTGCAATTTCGGTCTTGGTTTTTAGAGTAGGGAAAGCTCAGGGAAATCATATCAATTCAATTAAATTTTATCTATACAGCGCCAGATCACAACAACAGTCGCCTCAAGGCGCGTTATATTGTACAGTAGATCCTACAATAATACATATAGAGAAAAACCCAACAATCATATGAGCCCCTATGAGCAAGCTCTTTGGCGACAGTGGGAAGGAAAAACTCCCTTTTAACAGGAAGAAACCTCTGGCAGAACCAAGCTCAGGGAGGGGCGGCCATCG
>VUQR01000933.1:0-11368 GCA_015108515.1 Hemichromis elongatus
GAGTGAGTTTATTTACAGTGCACAGTAGCAAAAGGCAGGAGCAGAACTAAACATAACCTAAACTGGGACAAACTAACAATAACCTAAACCCAAAACCATAACTCACAAAACACACGGAGGGGAACACATTAGGAGGTGAGACCGGGGAAGAGGAGCAGAGAGACGCTGAGAAACCAGGTAGACACAGAAGGACGCAGAGTATGCAGAATACGCAGACGAACCGACGAGGACCACAGGCAAACACACACAATAAATACACGCCGGGAAATGGGGAAATCACACACAGGAGGGAGGCACAGCTGACACCAATCACACCTGACGAGACAGAGACCTTCAGAATAAAACAGGAAACACAAAGACACGAAGGGGCACAGAAGGGAGGAACCTAAACACAAAATCCAACCCTAATACAAATACAAAATAAAGAGAAACACAAGAAGGTGGAAGAGAAACACAAAACACTGGGTCACCGACCCAGGATCATGACAGAAAGTTTGGGGTTTTAAAAAATAATGCAAAAAATAAATAAATAAATAAAAATCAACCCATTACAAATTGACTCACACTTTTTCCATCAGTCTACAAAGTGATAAACAACTACCCAAATGAAAAAAACAACAAAACCAAAAAACATTATTTCTATTATTTTCATTTGAATTGTTGTCCTGTCCAATCTAAAGTGTATTTCACTACCAATACCAAAATGTTACACTCTCTGATGCAAAACCCTAATTTCAGTCTCTTCACGCCCACAAAATGAATTATCACTAATATACATGTACTGTATCTGATGCAGAACGTATAGAGCTACACACAGCAGAGAATGGAGTGTGCTGATAATAACGTCCTCCCTTTTAGGGAATACAGACACTAATCCTACAGATGGCTGTTGCCTGGGTGGATATCGAGCTTTGTAACGCTTCATGAAGATCAGCACTATTTTCCACTGAGGAAACCAATGACCATGCTCAGTCAGAGGAGAACAAAAGTGGCTTTATGATAGCCTTTTTTTTTTGTTTGTTGCATGAAAAGAAGAAGAAGACACTCAAGGGGCCTGTGTGTGATGTTGATGACTGTGTGCTCTCTGGTGGGGTGCGGAAGTAGGACAAGAAAGGACCACAATTCTCCCAAAAACTTACGACAACCGATCAAGCGGCGCCGCGTCTACAATAACAGAATCAGCATGTATGTCTGTTGTTCTTCAACAGTATTGTGCAAACGCTGGAACCAAAAACAGAGCTCTTATTTTGCCTCAGGTAGCAGAAGTGGTCTAAGTGACAACAGCGGTAAAGATGGTGTTTGTTAGCGATGGCGACGATTATGTACTGCAAGCGAGAGCAAGACTTCTGTATTGAAATGAAGCACACAGACACACACAACAGCTTGGGCTCTCAAAGAACAACTAATTTCCACCTTTCTAAAAAGTATGAATGCGTCCTTTAGTATGTCAGAAATAACATGAAAGGAATGCTGGAACCGGCAGCTGATGTACAGTGATGATTATCATATCTAAATCCAATCCAATTTCTTTACACGGAGGCGCTTCAGGGGAGTCTCAACATGCTGGCAAGTAGGCAGCTGGGAATTCGCGTGGTGCGTATGTAAGATGAGAGAATACCAGAGTGTTGTAATGGAAAAAAGAGAAAATGAGAGAAAGATTTGGTGTGAAGCCTTGTAAAATACATTTATTACAGGAAGAAATACAGAGAGGGGAAGAAAAAAAAAGCTGCCAAATCTTTGTTTCCAGCTCTGTGACTGTGACAGCAACATAACGATAATAAAATTCCTCAATTTGGCTTGTGCCTTAGTTCCAGTCACACCCCAAACGTTACATTAGAAAGGCAGATAGCACAAATAAAGTCAAATCAGACGGATTGCAGAACAGCAATTAATTCCAAGGATAATGACAAGGGAAGCCATCCAAAAGTGTCTCTACCTCAATTAGTCTCTCATTGCACTGCCGATGCAGAGGATGGATGAAAGAAAAACAAATTAAGTTGCAGAGAAGTGAGAAGGAGAGAGTGAGAGAGGGTCAAAGTAAGAGATAGAGCAGGAACGGGGGGGGCGGGTGGAGAGAGGAAGTGATATACTTGGGTTTGAGAAAAAGAAGGGAAAGATTAAAGTGAAACACAAAGAAAGGAACGGGAGGAGGAGACGCAGAAAGAATTTCCTGTGTGCAAAAGAGCTTCCCTGATGGTAACTGCAACCAATGGACTCCAAAGAGAGAGAGAAAGAGAGACAAGAAGAGCTTTCTTGGTATTCAAAGAAATGATTGCAACACAGCAGCTAGAAATGACAGAGATACAGACACAGAGGAAACTGACTGTACTCACGGCCGTATGCGCCGGGCAGTAAGCGTAGCTAGTGTGCGTGGACTGAGGGTGGTGTTGCGCATGTTGTTGTTGGTGAGATATATAATGCTGCAGACTTGCACGGGTGAAAGAGGGCCCGCTCCAGGCCCCTTGACCACCACTGCTACCAGTGGTCCAATTGGAGCCAAAACTTGGACCCATGGCTGCTGACTTACTGCCGTGGAAACCTCTCACTGCTGCACTGGGCTGGAAGGACGGCTGCATAGAAACAACAGGGGAGAAAGAAAAGAGGTTAGTTTTGGATAGAGAGTGAGAGAGAAAAAAGAAATTCTTACGGAGCACAATGATGAACACTGGCGTCAAAAACATCACATTCAAAAATGCCGGCGAGCAGTGACTGCCCAACTGCTCGCTCACTGACCTGTATCAAAAGAAAAGCAGGATGTGGAGTCGATCTAAAGACTCCATGCCAAAACATCAAGATTGTTCTTTCACTATCTTTTCACGCAACTCCCTGTTGCCCCCACCCAACACCAGATGTTGTGAAACTTCCTACTGTCACGGTCGAGATGCGTTCTTGCTGGAAAAGCGCTGATTGGTTTGATAAGATGCTTGGATTACAGGCTCGCAACAAAGCTTCCCAGTATGCCATTAAGTATTCGGTATCAACAGGGTCCAGGAAACACAGGGCTGAATCTGCTGACAGTCTGGCTTATTCAGCTCTGAGATGGGTTACCTCGGCTGTCATGGCCAGTGGAGCACAGAAGAAATAGAGGACACACAGGGCACAGAGAGCACACATGCCGATCCATGGCATTTTAACAAGACCTAGGGCAAATACTGCTGGTATCTGCAAACTCTGCTAATGCAGAGTTCACTCCCTCACGTAAAACATATAAAATATGATGCAATCTTAAGAGCATCTGCCATGAATTTAATTTGCATGTGCAAATTGTGTGCAGGGCAAACCACCTTGAATGAGGCACAGCTGTACATCACTAGTGAGCATTAATAGTCCCCTTTAGCCCCTGTTGGATTTTCACTAAGGTCAGAGGCCACCCCACACAGGGGTTACTGGAGCAGAGTGATGGCAGCTGTGCTTAGAAAGCTTTCCAGTTCTCTATTCTTCACCACTAAAGAACTGGAGGGGAAAAAATGTAAGCCAAAGTTCAGCCTAATTCATACAATACATACAATGACAGGTTTAGGGTTCACGTTAATAAAAAGCAGGAGGAATCGGTTCCCCCCTCAAAGCAGAATAGATGCATTTATACAGCACTACATGGTGGAAAATGAGGCCCAATGGTGTCATAAAACTGTAAGCGCTGGGAAAAGACAGAAATATGTGAGGCACAATTTTGAATCACCAGGTTTCAACCCATGTAAAAATGGAAACTACAGCTGGAAAACAAAAAACAAAGCATCCTCCCCCTTTTAGCAAACATATGAAATACATCGAGATGTTCTTTTCTCTCAGGGCTTAAATAAAAGGCTTAGTCACAGGGTCAGAATTTAAAACTGTGTGTGGGCAGGATATAGTGTACCAACAACAAATAAGCATTTCGAGCTGGATCTCGCTGATGGAAGTTATTGGGTGCTTTAGAGACATTAACACAATGTTACATTGCTACTATAAAAGCCAGAAGGGGAAGGACAGCCCCCAGTGTGGTACATTAAGCTGCGTGGCCACAGACGCTACTATAACACAAGTATTCGTTTGTTCATAGAGTTTAAGTGCTGCTCCAAGTTGTGCAACGACCTCCGCTGGCCTTATAAATGAGGATCATTCAGGCAGCGAGGAGGCATTTAAGAATAAGGCATTCTTATTCTGTTACATACTCTGCTTCAAAGAATTTTAAACATGTTTAATACATATAAAGGCGGTAGGGGGAGATTCACTCTTCATATGATAGGGCAGGGCTGTGTTTTAACACGAGCATTAGATCCAAGGGTCCTGACATTCTTGACTAGAATCCACCATCGGTCCCCAGACTGAGATTCATGTCACAGATTTTCAGCAGCTTGTCAGAGAGCTACAGTCTGCCCATATTTCAGCATTTTATAAAAGTATCTGGTTACAGGTACTTTTCCACTTTTGAGGAGGAGGCTTTTACATATTTGGCAAACAGATGTGTATATACTATCTGCTGGCTTACACATTTCTTTGTGCTAGCTTATGCATTTCTTTGAAACTCAATTGTAACAGTTTCACTGTAAAATATCTAACCATCCTGAGTAAGGATAATGCAGGAAGCTGCAGTGGATCCACACAGAGACTACTCACATTAGAGTCAAGACTGGAAGGCAGCTACTACAGCCAGCTATCATCTATAATACATTTACACTTGTCAGCCTTTGTGTGCAACTTTTAATAAGTCTCTTTCCACAAGGGTCATGTAAAAATCTATCTCAGGACTTGCGTAATTAATGCTGGATCATCAAAACAAAATATATGATTAATTGATTTGTATCATTTATTTATAAATGCTAGCGCTAATTCATATTCTTACCATGTGATTGAACAGTTTTAGCCTAAATGTGAATACGGGCGGTTTGCTGAATATAATTCAACCCAGTCTTGCAGCAAAATGCCTATCAGCTATGTACTGTAGGTCCACAGGGCAAAACATATTATTTTTTTACTTTATATTTTACAATAAAAGCTCATCCCCATGCACATATTGTTTTGTATAGTGTGATTGAGGATTGATGATCTTTAAATCATGGTTGACCACTGAAAGACACAATAAAGAAATTGATGAAAAAGATAAAATGGAGAGAATATTAAAATGTTTACTATGTTTGCTTTTCTTGCGACATTTTATGCTGTTTTGTCATACTTTGTGAAAAGGTCATCTGACATTACCTACACTGAGTGAAAGAAAATCTGTATTAATGGAGGTAACTTGGTGCTGCCCCACAGAACATCCACATATTAATATCTCATCCAGCAGGTAGGCCTTAAATCATAATACATGGTACAAATGGAGAGATGCGCATTATTTTTTGATGCAAGATACCGACCTGGTTTAAGTGAGAAGAAAAATTAACTACTTCAGCAAGCCAGGGAATAATCAGCACAATTTATTACTGAAAATTCCAGTAATGCAGAATAATGCTTCACTTTCAGCCGTGAAGAAGTGAGTGTGTGTTGCTGATCCATTAAAACGCAGAGAAGAACCAGAGCGCGGCACCTCTCCTGAGTCCATGTTTCTCTGGTTAAGTGATTTTCCCCATTCTCTTCTCTCTTCCTGGTGATATGGGCATGGTTAGATGCATCAGGGGACAGGCCTTTTTGAATTACAGAATGCTTCTCTCTCTTGTCTTTCTTCATTTAACGTGCAGTACTGAAAGGTATTATGGGAAAACCGCTATTTAACTCAGCTGGCACCACAAAAAAAAGACTTTTTTTCTTATTCGTTTCATTTTAATTTTCTATTTTTTACTTTCTCAGCTCAGTTGTCATTAAATAAATTACACTCAACAGCCACCTAATTATTTTCAACATCTCATTAACACAGTTAGCCAATTAGTACATCACATGGCAGCGTTCAAGTGTATTTAGACATGTTAACACTGGTCAAGACAGCCTGGAGAAATTCAAAATGAGCATCGGAATTGAGAAGAAACCCGATTTAAGTGAATGGCTGTTCGTGCAAGACAGGCTCATCTGACTATTTTAGAAAATGCTGATCTACTGGGACTTTTCCACACAACCATCTACACAGGACGAACCCAAACAGAGAAAACATCCAGTATCAAAGCGTCAGTTCTCTGGATGAAAATACCTTGTTGATGCTAGAGGATAGAGGAGAACGGCCAGGCTGCTTTGAGCTAATAAGAAGGCAAAAGTAATTCACTTGTTACAACTAAGGTATACAGAAGAGCATCTCTTCGCAGCAGAAGACCGTTCTGGGTGCCACTTCTGTCTGCTTAGAACACAAAATTGACGCAACACAAAAGCTGTAGTATACAAGTTTAGAAAAAAGTTGCTTGGTCTAATGAGTCCTGAGTTCTGCTGAAACATTCGGAGGGTAAGATCAGAAGTTGTTGTAAACAACATGAAAGCGTGGATCCATCCTGCCTTGTATCAGCAGTGGTGTTGATGTGTGGGGAATATTTTCTTAGCACATTTTGGACCATGTCCATCCCTCTATGATAAAATGTATACTCCGTGTACCTTAAAGATGTACTCCAGTACATGAAATACATAAATCGAACCTGGTTTTGATTGTAATGGTGCTTCAAAGTATTGGAGAAGGAAGTTTACCACAGCATTTTATTTTAGCCTATTTTATAAATCATGAACTAAAAAGAAGAAAGACAGACATTGTTTCCTTTGGAATCAGCTTTCTGTGATGACCTACAACTATTATGAAACGTCCACTCTAAGGATGGTCGTACACAACGACTCCTTGGATAATCAGTGTTCTAATACCAAGACATCACATTGCTTTTGTAGTAAAGAAAGTTTAACAAAAATATAGGGCGTACAGACTTTCTTATAAGAAGAATCTAAGACCCTGAGGCAAGACTGCTTTTTCCCCCCTTACGAGTTACCTTAAATTTGATCATAACCTTTATCCGAAGGTGTAATATCAAATTTAGAGAAATAATACTGTCTCATTGCCTACTCTGCTTACTGTACGCATTAAATAACACTGCACTGTGATTATCTGTTCATCCAGAAGGCATTATGCCCCATTGCTAATGCTCGATAATGCAGGCAGAAACGTGGATTTCCCACAACACAGTTTTAAATGTGCTGGTTTCCTGTTGTGCTTTATCTGTGCTTTATCTTGGCTCTGTGCTTGTTTTCGAAAAAGCCTGGAGCATCGCCAACTGGGCGTGTTTTCCTCATGTCACCTCCATATTGCCATTTCACACGAAGCCCAAGCAGAATGACAGATGACCACTGGCATAAAACTGCTACGTGCTTAAAAAGGGATTAAATGAGCAAAAATTACATCTCCAAAACATGACAAACGGCTACGCGTCCAAGTGCCAAAGCATTTTTTGAAATGGGAAAATGAATTAAGAATGAGAGGATCTGTGACAATGAAAGTCACCCCAGATGGTATCAGTTAGGGGACATTGTTTTCTAGAGGGCCCTCCACGCATGCTTGCTCTTGTTTGGCCAGCTATGAAAGAGATGCAGTTTTCCTTTGGCATCTCTGATGACTGACTTCCTGGAAGCTGTGTTGCGTGAAATGGCCTCTTCTGTACAAGTCCATCTCCTTTGCCAATCCTCATCCCCTTAACGCAAGTCAGCTTCCTGCTGCCAAACAGGCAGGTTTTGAGTGTCACTCCTGGTAAAATGCAGGAGACAGAGATACGACAGGCTCACTGGGTCACCCGTAGTTCCGCCTAGTAAGATCACAAATGGAAGCCCTGTTCGCTCGCTATCATTCTTTCTCCAGTACTCGCAGACCGAGTTCAATCGTAACCAAGGCAACGCAGTGGCAGGGCATGTGTGGATTTTGGCACGTGGGACACGTCTGACAGGTTTCAGGCTGCTCTCAGTTGAAAAGCAAGTGAGATGCTACCCCTGTGGCCTCCACAATCACTTGAACCGGGGGGTAAAAAAGGACCGGCAAGACCAAAACTCTGTCTCTGTCTCTTTTTCTGTCCGCTTATTCTATTAACGCTTTAAGAAAACACTTCTGCAATCTAAGATGAAAGTCTGAAGGGGCAAGCGGTAGGTGGTAACCAAGGCAACAGGGTCAGAGTGTGACATTATACTTGTGATGGCTGACAGCCACTTATACAAGCATTACAACCTTTGGAGTGTGGTGTATACTGTGAAAATTTCTGCACTGACCTCAATGTGGCTGCAAAATCTTTATTGACTGGAGTCCCCAAACAAACTGCTGTGATCTTACCTGTTAAGAGTCTTTGCTCTAATCTCAGGAGATGAACTGGATTCACAGCGTACCCTTCCTGCTGCAATATTATTTCAAGCTATTGGGTGGTTTGACACCAAGTTTGTGTATTCAAGCTCAAAGTGGACTCCTAACCTGTTTTCAAACCAAATACAATCTTTTTGCTTGGGCTGAAAGAAGGGAATAGAGGTGCAAAGGGGGGTCACAGAGAGAAATAAAACAACAACAACAACAAAAAGAGGATAGATGCCAGAAGCAAAGATATTTATTGAATGAGTCTTTATTTACTGAAGAATCTTTGATGAACAATAATATGACCTTTTTTGCGCTTGCAGCTCAAAGTAAACCTCACAACATTGTGTGTCTGTTAGCCGTCTCACCAAATATTTTCCTTGGCCTCTCACATGTTTTTGCTCTGATGAACTTAAAGCCAGCTGCTGCTGTGAAGCGGATGTAGGGCCCTAAATTTGCATCCTGACCTCCTATGGGAAGCAAACAGAAAGAAATGGGAGTTGATCGGGCTGAGTTACATTACCGTTCGACTAAACTGAAGAATTCTGATTTTGATAAAACCTTCACCATGAAAACAGATACCCAAAGTACACAGTACTCCTTTTCCTGCCGCCTTTCCTTGAACTCCCACTATTCTGGGACCAGCTACAAGAAGCGTTCACCCCCTCCATGGAGAGAGGAGATAAACATTTACACAGGGGTACTTGAGGGAGGGTAGAAATCCTAATACAGGGCTGGGGAAGGATGAATTCGACAGTTCGTCAGTTTGATTCAGATTTTCAATGAATAATCAATTAAGTCGTTTGCTGCTCTTTTTCAGCAGTTTTTCTGCTTCATACTGTTGTAGACTGATGCAGAGTAGCAATCTACTCGTAAGTAAACTCATACATCTTTAAATCATTTTAAGTAATAACTGGGTTTGCATCTAAACCAGTTTCTCTTATATTAGAGTGAATCAAAGAAGATCCACCATCAGGACTGATTATGTGGTAAACTCCCAGAAAAAAATCTTTATTATTAGCCGTTTCACCAAGTGCTCCAAAAATAATAAACATTTGTGTTAAAGCAACAAAAAGGTACAAAAATTATTATATATTCAATAGGACAAGAAAGTATCTGTGGGGTAGAAGGACAGATGGATGCAGTCAACAAAACATACTGTACCATTTTGCATTGTAATTAAAAACAATTTTTAAATAATGGTCTCTCCCTAATTTTGTTCTTTGTGTATAAAGCCAACAATTATTTACACATCATAAAACTGATTTATTAACACCTTCAAAAATTCTCCCCTGGGGTGTCAGATTAGGGAAATGCAATTCCCAAGGGCTGCTACCAATGACAAATTTATTAGTATTTGTCTACTGTGCTCTCTTTCCTATTATTCTTTTGGGGGTTACCATTACAGGAATTACTGAGAGCATAACAAAATAAATGACAGGCACAACAAAATTTATGGAAATTCTCATTGCCACGATACCCACGTTTCCATGCATATCGCTATAAATCTGTTTAAGTAAATAAGTGTGTCTGTTTTTTGTTTTTAAATGTTGACGTTTGATCTACTTGAAACTTGGTGGAGTTTGGGTGCACTGCAGAGACCACCAATTTGGACTAAGGGTGGTCTCATTATTGGGGTCAGGCTGAAGCCATGCAAAACCTGCTGTCCTTTTTTTTTGGCAAGTCATCATAATCAAAGGCCAAAACATAACTTCTCATGGTGATTTAACAGTCTCACATGGTCCTGTGCACGATTTGATCTCACTCTACTCTGTGGAGTCATAACGATGTTATTAAATCAGATAAAATATATAAATTTTTAAAAACTCCTGACTGTAGCGTCACCTGCTTCTGATACTATTATGTCTGTGACAGCAGGCACTGCACTTGAGTTCTGAATTACAGGAATCCAGGATGAATGCACAGTACTTCAACACGTTAACAGCAGTATAGAGACAGGCTGTTAATGTCTGCTGCTGAACTATGATTACAGCTGTTTACCCACTGGGGAAGCCGAGCTGCGTCTGAGTGAATCACACCTCCAGACAAATGCTTTTACACTGACACTTTACCCCTCTTCTTATGTATGCTTTTTATACTCCCACTTCTCTGGTTCCGTCACTTTGTCTGTTTATGTCGCTCTGTCAGTGTCTCCTTTTGTCTCTCTCTTTTTTGCCTCTGTGTGTATTTCTAACTCTCTCTACGTGGTCAACTCTCTCTCTCTCTCTCTCCTTCTGTCACACTATAAACTGCAGGGATGATGGATGCCCCTGATTGCCTGAAGCCTGTGAGTCCAGCACACTAAATTCCCAGCTCTGTATAGTGCTTTGGGCCATTAAAATAACACCTACACAAAGCAGAAATAGCCACACATGATCACTAAGTGAGCAGAGGTCTGTATGGTCAAAGTAATCTGGGGTGAGGGGCTGACGAATGTAATTGACACTAAATCTATAACAAGCACTTGGATTTGTTTTACCAGCTGATTTATGGTTACTGAAACTGTCACAGCTATTCTTCTCATTACGCAGTCTTTATATTGAAAAGTTCTGTTGGCTGCAAAACTCTTAAAGCTACATATCGCTTTGGGTAATAGAGTGGACATAAAACTCTTATCTACTTTACTTTTGAAAAATTTAATGAATGAAAAGCAACATCCCAGCAATGAATTAACCAATGGATGAGCAAAAAGCCTATTTTGTGTTTTTGTCCATTCTTTAATTTCCCAAAGTAAACACCAGATGAGCCAACAAAGTGTGGGGTAAATTTTTTGAAACGCATTGACGTATAAACATGGCTCATTTCACAAAAATGTCAAGACAGATTAAAAAAAAAGACATTTGTTAGTGACATATTACCCTGCTCTTGCGTTAACCTTTATTGTACATTCCTACTTGTAAGTTACATAAAAGGACATGTCACGTCTCATGTCTGCACAGCTTTGCTCATGGTAAGACAGCGCAACACTTTAGGTTTGGCTGTGCTTCTGTCGCCGACACTGTCCCAGCAGGCCAAAGTGAGAAGATGGGAAGGGGGGGGGGGGGGGGGGGGGGGGGGGCGGGAGGGGGGGGGGAGGGGGGGGGGGGGGGGGGGGGGTGGGGGGGGGGTGGTGGGGGGGGGGGGGGGGCAGGTGCATCCACAGGTGGAGAAGACGTCGGCTAT
>VUQR01000936.1:8519-23030 GCA_015108515.1 Hemichromis elongatus
AATCCCCCCCCCCCCGATCAATCTATATATTGGTTAGTCGCCATCAGCTGCCTTCATCTGTGATTGCTTTCATCCTTGAACATGTCGAGATTTTATTTTCCATGTGTGCCCCAGTTTCTTCTTTCTTTGATCGCTATCTCTTTGTACCTTAGCAAAGAACCATCAAAGTTCAGCATCTGTACTGCGTTTAATGTGATTTACTGAATAAAGACGACACCAGTCAGTTAGCTGGACGTTTTAGTTACAATCTGATTCAGATTCTTCGGAAAAATTGGCTTTAAGGCTGATCTTTAATTTTGGATTTTTTTTCCTTCTATGAAATAAGTTTTTTTTTTTTTTTTCATTGTCTTTCCATGTTTTCTGTCTTAATTAAATATGTTTATGAGTATAGCCCTTCCTCATTCATGATTGCGTCTGAGAGGAAAGGGAAACATAAAAAAAATAGCTATGCTGTTTCATAAATTGCTTGCTGCCTATGGGACATGAAAAAGACTTTGACTAGGCTGGCTGATGCTGACATAAAAGCTGTCTGGTGCTTTGAAGGCGCAAGCCTTTGAGAACCGACGCTCTGAATCTGCACTTTGTCAGAGCTGCTGGAACTGTGCTGCTGCTGCTGGGGGCCAAATACAAGGCAATATTTAATAAAATGGAATTGAAAAATACAGTTCTGTCCACTGAGATGTTGTTAGATTGACAAGTATTTATCAAAATTCCCATTATTAAATGTCTCTCAAAGTGTGTTTCGGGCTTCTCTGTCGAGAACGCTCACTTGTACAGACGACCGTAGGCTAATATCTGCTACGGAAAAGAACTGCTGCATTAAAGACTCCACCGGCTTGCCTATTAAATGTAATTCCGATGTAATTTTAAAGAGAGAGAGGCATGCAAGCTGGCAGAAAAGTGAGATGGAGACACAGAGGGCAAGAAAGGAAAATCACAGATAGTCATCATTATCTAGCTCAAGTCCATCCAGCAGTGGAGCAGATCAATACGGTGTACCCAGCATGGCTCTGCAGTGGAACCAGCTCCACAAAACCTCTCATTACTGCCCACACAAACCCACACACTTTCAGTCACAGGGCTGCAAGTGCATGCACACACATGCGCCGTTCGCACTTGCAAACATGCCTGTGCATATTGTGTTTATGTGTCACTCTCAGGCAGTCCTTCAGCACACGTTGCCCACACATTACACATCTGAATAAACATGTGCTTTGATTTTTCTCTTGTTTCATATGTTGTAGTGCTTGGTTAACTGGTTGTAAAGGATTTGAATGAATCCAGAGCGGCGGCCTTTTCGTGCGAGCGTATGCGTTTAAATTGGTGCGCGCACTCGAGTGCGGTTTATTGAGTAAGTATCCTCCAGATTGGTTGTGTTACAGTAAAGTGTAAATCCCATTAGCGTGTCAGCCCTTATAGTTTCACATGCACACTCCCAATTATTCCAAATCCCAATCTCAGTGAATTTAGGTCATGATATTTACTGTGTTAACGAGTTTCTATTTTTGCATAATTATCATGGAGTTGGTGGGATTGGAGGAGGGAATTGAGTCTCAATATAATCCTCCGTGCCTCTAGTGAATGTATTGTATGTAAGGCAAGTTGATCTGTGCTCTGGGTTGGTTGTAGGAAGATCGGTCAGAGATTTTTACTCACTATTGTACACATTTAATAGTTTTTGTTTTAAAAAATGTCAAGTGCATCTGCCTTTTTTTGAAGAGTAGTATGCATTTATGTGAGCTCTCCAGTACCGTGGAGCACCCTAAGGGTCCTCAAGCTCTGTGATTTGCATTCACCACCAAGTTCAACAAGCCAAAGGATGCCGACACCAAACAGTAACACAGAGCTCTGTTTTTCTCACTCTTAATCAAATCAAGGACAGGCTGTTTGCACAGCAGTTTGCAGACTTTCATTGCATTTATTTTCCCTTCGTGACTCTTGATGCATGTAAAATGAAGTTGGTGGTGCTCAGGGGACTGGAAGGCGCTAGACAGTCACTCTGGCAGAGTGGAAATCTGATCCAGAAAATACAGCTGTGCGTATCGGTGTGTTTTGTGTCATTTCCTCACACACACACACACAGGAACGCCGAAACACCAGATGTTCTTCTGTATTTTATTGCTAGCTGCCCCAGGAGAGAGTAGAGCCACCTGCTGGAGGAGCTCCGCTGCTGGTGCACCATGACCTTGTATATCTATAGAAGCTTCCACCTGCTTCCTTTACACCGAGCTGTGGCTTGCTAATGAGTACTACCACTTCATAAAGACTAAACTACATTCAAAGAAGGGAGAGCATGATTTTCTTTCTGATTTAATAAATGTAGCCTGTGTGTGGTTTTAAATAATGTATGTGGCTGTGGAGTCTACATAGTGAGTGTGTCAGCAGTGGTTATTTATTAATAGTGCAAGATTTGCATTTGTAAGTTGAATAAAAAGTTGGTTTACTTATTAATACACCACAATTGTAACTCTAGGATTCATCTCAACCAAGTGCTTCCTTCGTACTGATAGCTTCTCCTCATATAGCCTAATGTGTATACCCAAGCTTATATGAGAGTGACTTGTGCATCGATGTTCTCCTCATGTTATCCTTTCAACCCGTCATGACTTGGTGATACAAAATCAGCGCAATCGGCTGTCACCCTCTGAATGTATTAGTTTGAAGCCAAATCAAAAGAGAGAGACGCATTATGTATTTAAGCTCCTTTCATCTTACTCTCACATTCCCAGCCTTCATATTTCGGTGAAAATTGCCATGGCAACATGTCTGTAAGGCATCAGTGCGAGAGTTTAAGGGACGGAGAAAAGACTGAGCAAAAAATAGAAAAACAAAAAAAAACAACATAGCAGCTTTGGGCAGAGAAAAGCAGGCAGCAAAAGAAGGTGTTTCTCTTTCAGTGGGCTACAAACTGTGTAGTGCCGATTACATGCAGTGAATTCGTATGGTTGTAGTCAACCAAAGAACATCGTGATCAGCTAAAATCTTATTCTCTTTTCAGCCAATGGATTGGTCATGGAAGGGTGCAATATCTCTAGATTAACTAGAGTGTGCTTTCAGCCTCATAGGCCTAAATAATCAACATAAAGAAAATAATTTAACACTCTGTATTTTTACCTGAACAACAACAGATTCTGAGCCCAGCCAGTGAACCACGTCCTGAGGGATAAATATCCATCATTTTAATGTGAAAATAGTAAGCTGATAAAATCATCAGTAGATCAAACATAATAAAGTATGTTGACACAAATCCTCACATTTTAAACATGACAGCTGCGGGAGCATTTTAGCATTAAGAAAAAGGATTAGGCTACTAAAAAAGTCTTCGGGTCATGACCTTTTTATTATTATTCAGAATGCTGTAAAAAAAAAAAAAAAACTTAAGCCAAGTTTATAATCAACTTTTTCACTATCAAATAAGTTCAGTATCAGTATACATTAAATAGGTTTAACCAAGGAATCGCTAACACATCCTCTTGTTAAATAATAGATCAATTCTTTTTTTTAATTTAACTGCAGCCCTGCAAGTTTGTCCGGTTAAAGAAATGAAAAATAACCGTGTATAATCGGGTGGCTGGATTATTAAGTGAATATTAGATAGCAAGAACACCTGAATTCACTCAACATGACTCTTTCTTTATTAAATACTGGCTGAAGGCTCGCTGTGTGACCAGACTGCTGTGGGCCGCTAGTGCCGTTTAATACAAGTATAGTGTGGTTGAGAAGAACTTGGTGCTATGGTTAAAGGATTATTCTAGTTCAGGTGGTAAATCACGGACCTTTATAATAAGGCATTTTAAGACGAGGTATCTGATTGAGAAGGTAATATACCCTGCAAAAAAAAAAGAAAAAAAAAGCCTAATCTTAGTTTTGTTATTTGACTTGACTTGATACAATTGTACACATTTTGCAGAGAGACACTGTTAATCCAGAAAATTCTACTTTAACATAAGTAAAGTTGGAAGATATATCCTCTGGCTTTATATTATAAATATTAAAGTCTGGATAATGTAACTAAGGGTGGAGTATTAAGATTGTTGCACTCAATATCCCATTTCACTCTTTAATGAAGTAGAATAAACCTACTGAAGCTAGCACAATGGTCAGATTGTGTGTGTGTGTTTGGCGGGTTCGTGGAGCTAAGGTGTGTGTATAACTCATGCTGCTCTCATTCACACAGCCTAAGGAAGAGAGGGTTACAGTAGTAGTATTTTCAGTTTTCCCAGTGCTCTCAGTAAAGGAACTGATCTAAGCTGTTTCCCATTGGCATTAAATATGCATTAGTCCCAGCCTTTCATGTGGGCGCTGAGCTGTGTTTTGTGTAAGAAGTCCTGAGGATATTTTCTGATACTTGGAGCCCACCAATTTTTTTTATCTTCATCTTTTAATTAAGGAGGAGAATGAGGTCTGTAAGAAAGCAAGCTAATCTTTATTAAATGGAATTTCTGGGACACTGATTTGCTTCAGGGCTAGTTACAAAACATCCTGCCAACAAACACTACAAACCCCCAGCACTAAAATCTATTCTCATCAATTAACCTTGAGAAGCCAAGGGAAAAGACCACACTGAAATTATACAAGGCATGATATTAGCATTGCCTAATAATCATCTCTATCCCTTACCTCTTATTTCATTTGTTCTCTTCGAACAATGTCAGCCGAGGGTCTAGTCCCTGACAGAATCCCACCTTCACCCTGCCAGTAAGCTATCGCCAGCTCAGCCGGTGCGCGCAGCTTGTGGGCCTCGAGCTTGGTTCTGTCTTGTATAAAGACATGGTAATCAATCATTTTTTGACAGGTTGTAATGGGGTAGGTAGGGGGTCTATGCCCACGTTGTCCACAGGGGCTTACCAGAAAGGGGTGATTCTTAATCCCAACACTCTGCTGGCTGGTGTGACCACCTCTGGTTGACCTTATTTCCCCCTCTACTCGCAGGTTGGGCCCTCCGCTGTTCTATTATCCCTCTATCTGTAATTAAACGCAGCCAAAGGGAACTGAGAAAGGGGAAGAGCTCAGGCTAGGTGTCCATGTTTCACACAAAGGGTTTCTGACAGGAAGGATCTGCAGTGTGTGTCTGTACGTGTGTGTAATGAGACCATTACAAGGCATTTTTACCAGTAAGTCCTCATACCTTAAAGGTTAGAAAGGGATTACTGTAACGTTAGTCAAAAAGAAATAAACCTTGAGAATTGATCAACTGTCCATCAGGTACAGCACACAAACCTTTGAAATCGCACACTTTGGACATACAGCTTGTCTTGTGCAATAACTAATGCCATCCACTCCCTCTGGGGACCTAATTTTGTCATGAAAGCCATAAGCTCACCTTAGAACGAGTGCGGAAGCCTGCACCCCTACCTCGTTCTTTGTGGGGGTTGTAAGTGTGTGTAAATAATGGTGATACTCAACAATTCTCACCAGCACACACTAAGACTGTAATTTCACACAATTTAAGCACACTCTATTCACACTCATAAATCTCAAACTTCTCCCCATCTATCCCCCCCATCTTTCCTCTGGAGACCTGCATGTTAATGCCAGTGTTTTGTGAGTGTAACCCTTTGCCAAGGCTTTATCTTTAGGCCCACGCTGGCTAGAATTGGACAAGATTGGAACCTGTCCCAGTAATGGGGTCTCTGACCTGGTGGGGCCATCGCAGACAGTCTTTGTGTGTGTAGAGGTTCATATACACAGATCTGTGCATGTGCTGTGATTTATAGGGACACAAACCTTCCAATAGAGCCTGAAGGGCATGGCTTGGCTTCCATAAATAAGCAGCCTTGGTTATCAGCAAGGCAGGAAATATTGATTATTTTAAATGGCTATCGCATTACTCTCATAAATATGCATCGATTGCACATCATCAGGTTGATGTCCTTCGATTTGGTTTTGAAAAATGCGAAACCGTTAGCAGCTCGTGAAATAAACAGCCATTTGCAAAATCTTATTTATCTCCTGAAGGCTCCTTTGAGAAAACGTTGTTTACGAACACGCTATCCCAACTGAATTACTGAATTCAAGGATAGAAAAAAAAGAGAGACTATACCCACAGTCGTATAAATTGCTGCAGGATAACTATCATTTATCTTATAACCCCAAACCATACAAAACGGAGAAACCTCTACTTTTCCAGGAACCTTTGGAATCATTTCCTGGTAGTGTTATCCATCAGTCGTGTTACAGCCCATTGAAAGAAAACAAAAATGTCAGTGGCCCCAGAATAGACCCCGTGAACCATCATCTCCATGTTCCACTACAGTTTAAACCACCATACCTTCCAGATACAAGACTTTACCAAAGTACAATCACAGTGTCTGCAAAATATACAACACATCATTAACTGTGGTCTACCTCTGGTTATTTAATACACTGTTTCTTCTGCAAACCTCCCCCCTGTGGAAAAGCCTCAGGAGTATAGATGGTTCACGAGCACCACTGCCAACACTGTACAGGAATTTTGAAACCCAAGTCAGCACTCATTCTGAGATGAACTGCGCTTTACCTCTTACCTCTTTCTTCTGTGCATTCACTCCGGAGAAGTTTGGCTGTCGGCTTTTCTCCCTCGTTTCCTCCAGTAGCTGCTGAGAAGGGGTGATCGCTTTGACTGTACTGCGCCTTGCTCACCGTGGGTGTAAATAATCGGATTTGTGACAAGAAGGCCGCTAGTCAGAGGAGGTGAGAATTGGATTTTTGAACTCTCATCTTATTGTTCTGGTATGAATTGTCTTCAGCCAATAAAACAGCGTGCCTCCGCTGTTCTCGTGAAGAGAAACTGAATTACTCATTTGAAACTGAGGCGAGCAGCGATTAAAGTGGATTCAGCGACTGGCAAAGGGACTCGCGTGGTGTGCCAAGACGCATCTATGCATCCCATCTTTGACAGATTTGGCAACTGTAGTAAATAAGTGAAAGCATCGTACATTAATCAGAAAGCTGTGTTTGAGAAAAAATAAAAAAAGATTAGTTGGAAACCCCAGAGAATAACAAAAAAGGCTATGCTGCTTTAAACACCCACCCAAATTAGAGAATATAAGTCAAGTAAGATAATTAAGATGCCTTTCAATGGCATTGTTGACACAGAGTTTTAAAAAATCAAACAGAAAACACTCGTTTGTCTCGAGCATCTTTGTTGCCTGAATCACTGCAAAAGTAGTGGAACAAGTGTTTGCTGACAGGCTGAACTTAGAGGTAAAGAGTTAAATGCGATGGTGAAAAAGAAAAAGAGGGAAGACCACTGACCCAAGTCAGCCAGGGTTGAGGTTGAGCTGGAACCCACCCCAGCTGTTAAAGGGCATGAGGCAGGGTACACCGCTGACAGGTTGCCAAACCCAAACTATGGCTGATTTAGAATTACAATAACTTAACATGCATATCTGTGTACTGTGTGAGGAAGCGGGAGTAACCAGAGAGAACATGCAAGCTCCAGTCAGCAGATTCAAACCCAGCACCCACTTGTAGCAAAGCAATAGTGCTAACCATCACATCCCTGTGCCTTCCCTGTTTAAATATATAAATGGAACACACAGTGTGTAATAGAAAGAATGATCCCATTTGAAAAAGCTATGGATATAGAAGCTTAGAGTAAATTTTGAAATGTTTGGCTGAATATAAAGTTTAACATGCCGCAGTTGCTGTTATGCTGCCTACCCACAACCGCACGAAACTCTCCCTTCTCAAACATTACATGTTACTGGTGCACGGCTGCAGAATTAAAGCACTTAAAAATAGGATTTTCTTTTTCGTGCACCCTGTAGGTTAATATAATATAATACATTTTCAAATGTCAATGCCCTTCATACCCAAAGTGTAAATTTTATACTAATCGGTCATCAAATAACTTGACAGTCATTACTTTTCTGTAAAGGACAGAATTGCTAGCGGTTTATCCCCTCCCCCCCCCTCCCATTTATCAACCACTAAATTCTCTCCGTGGCTGAAGCTTGTAGATGAGATTTTATTCATTATTTTCCTCAAAGTAAAAGTTTTAAAACTGTTAATAAATGAGTTCCCTGGAGCTTGACCGAGCAGGACATGAGCGGATTCAGCCTGAAGGCAAGGTCTTGAATAGAAAGAGCAGCGGAGAGCTTGATCTGTCTTTATGCGCTTTTAATTACACACGGCCGGATGGCCTTCAATCCCCAGAGAGCTGAGGTGAAGCGCACGTCAAGACCAGAAAGAGACGGGGAGAGGGAAGGATCACCGGCGCCTCTGAGGCCAGCGCGAGGTTAATTCAGCAGACACATTACAAGAGCCACAGGCGGCTGTCAATCATTCCACACTATTTTGACTGACGCGTAGTGAACAGAACTGTCGGTTAGCGGTGGGCTCGCAGATCCTTATTCTGCACCGCCCATGTTTTATAACATGTATGCAAATTTGCCCAGAAAGGAAAATCTTCTGGATTTACATTTTCAGTTTGTAGAGGAGCCTCAGCTGAGTTAATGTGCTTAGCTTTTTGCAAATATTAAATGTTTCATTTTAATGATCAACTGCCTGGCAGGTAGCTAGTGCTCTGTTATGTATAATGTGAGAAGACAGACGTGGTGCACATGTTTGTAAACCTGACTGATTAAAAAGACAACAGATAAGATCAAGGTAAGGCTAGTTTGTGTTTGTGTGTGTCTGCTGCCCATGTTCACATTAGACTCAATATGCTCATTCATGTGCACCTATCAGCAATCGCACATCCACATAGATTCTCCATCACAAATCGCTTCACCATCTATACCGTTCTTCCTCTCCGTGTTTCTCGCTGTTCTCTCTCACACACTTACTTTCAAACACGTTTCGTCAACACACATTCCAGCAGTTCGGAGCACGCTGAACAGCGAGAGCAGAGGGAATAAAACACTCGCACAGAGAGAGCTTTTATGTATCGGAAACCCTCTTCATTCTTATGAATCTCACCTCCCAGAACTGTACTTTTCTACAAAATGAGTGGTATAACCTCAAGGCAATGTCAAGGTGAAGGAAACGTGTCAGCGCCTCCCTGTTGAGCTTTTTCTCGCTCTGGCTCTCTCCAGTTAATGACTCGAGTGTGAGGAGTGTTACCTTAGCCAGGCCTGGCCAGATGAGCCTAGAGGAGATGGCCAGACTGTAATCACAGGCAATCATCAGCTCTCTCGCTAGATCTCTGCTAGTCTTGACTGAACGGTATGGTCCTAAACCTGTGATTTGAGCCGTAAAGGTGGAGTAAGACCCGAGGAAAGGGGAGGGGGGAGGATAAACAAAAAAGGGTTTACAGTGTGAAGTCTGCAGAAGTGAGAGATTATAGTGATGTTCATGGTCTTTATTTGGTGTGTTAACATGCAAACACGCAGATTTTATTTGAAGACAGGTATTTAAATTTGGTTACATTTTGACTTGCATGAAAAAGTCCTTAACACCATGACACAAAATTCTTGAGGGCCGGTGTCCTACAGGTTTTAGATCTCACCCTGGGTCAACACACCTGAATCAAATGATTACTTCATTACCAGGCCTCTGGAGAACTACAAGACATGTTCAGGAGGTAATTTAGCCATTTAAATCAGCTGTGTTGGATCAAGGATACATGTGAAAGCTGTAGGACATGGGCCCTTGAGGCATGGAGTTTAAAGGGTTAAGGGGTGCTGGTTTAGCTCAGTAGGTAAGCAGGCGTACACTGTATGGCCGGAGAGCAGTAGGTCCAGGTTTGAGTCTGACCCCTCGGCCCTTTGTCCCCCGCCCCCTTTCCTGTCTGTCTGCAATGTCGCTATCCAATAAAGCAGGGGTGTCCAAAGCCAGGCCTCGAGGGCCGGTGTCCTGCAGGTTGTAGATCTCACCCTGGGTCACCCTGAACCACATGATTAGTTCATTACCAGGCCTCTGGAGAACTTCAAGACACGTTGAGGAGGTCATTTAGTCATTTGAATCAGCTGTGTTGGACCAAGGACGCATCTAAAAACCTGCAGGAGACCGGCTCTCGAGGCCTGGAGTTGGCCACCCCTGCAATAAAGGCTAAAAGGCCAAAAAAATCATCTTTAAAAAAGAAGAAAAGAAAATACATTACAGAGTTGCTCAGCCTTTACGGTAAACCTGGGATGAGTGAAAGCCAAGGAAGCACCAACACGGTGTGACTTCACAACAATGAGTCTCTGTCTGAAATTTCATGGCAGTCGCTTCAAAGGTGTTCACCTTGGTGTCCGTAGTGGTAGACGGATCAGTTAACCAACAAATTTTTTAAAAAGCTGTATGAGTAAGTAAGTCTTGGGAAAAAAAGAGGGCTTCAGTGCAAGTATGAGTATGTCCATAATAAATAGTCATCGCAGCTGCGATCTGACTCCATCTTGGTTGGTCCACCGCTGACAACTGCGAAAATCTGACACTGGTGGTCTTCTGACTTTCTAAGCTGCAGAGAATTCACATCACCTGAGTGGATGTTTTAACCCCCTCTGAAATAAATAGTCCGCTCCTCAGTTAAAGAAATATTTAAGCGCCACACAAACAAAAAAAAAAGGATCTACGAGCATGTCTCACTGCAGGTCAGTAGGAAGAATACAGAGGGTAACCCTATTAAAACTAAACGAATAAATAAAATCATGCAGCTTGACGTGGTGGGTCCAGGGACTGTGACGTTAAAATCCTCCAGGCTAAAACTAATGGAGTTCTGCTTCTTCCAGCTTGCCTGTCTCTCTTCATCAAAACACAACAACCCCCACATAGCCTGCAGCACTGATAGTAATATGCGATATAGAATGGTTGTTCGTTTAATTTTACAGCCAGGCATGCTGGTGTCACTCAACCCCCCCCCCGAAAAAACAGTCTAATCTACCTGTATTGATGGACAAAAAGAGCCATGATTTTGCAGACATGCCAGCTCTATCTTTAAAGCTGTAAACTTCACATGTCAGTGGTTCTGTGTTGAGAGAAAAGCCTTGGACTTTTTGTCTCCTACCCTCAGTCCTACGTGCTCCGTGGTTGAGTCTGGTTGTCTGCTTTCTGCTGTGGTCTTTCATCACGTTCACTCCCCATTCTGGCATGCCTACTAGTGTGTGTGTGTGTGTGTGTGTGTGTGGATAAGACAAGAACTTTACTGCCATCTAGTGGCAAAAAAACACTGCCCTTCCAGTGGGGTCAATCAGATTAGGTATGAGATCAAGTGTTTAAAAAAAAAAAGAAAAAAAGAAATGCATGGAAAACAGTGGTGTGGAGTGTTGCCTAAACACTGTTCATATACATCTCTCACGTGTGTCTGTGGTGGTTGATGCTGGTACCTCATTAATGGGAGTCCATATTAGTGTAGCAGGTCAAGTTAAGTCGATGAGCAAGTGCTAATTCTTCTGCAGTCCTGTGCACTGGCACTCGTCACACATTTGCATATAAATTGCTTTAAACGTGATGTTGCTGCTAAATTCCTTAACCACCACTTGTTTAAAATTCATGAATGCGTTTGAATTTTGTCAGGCATGGTTGAGCTGTCAAAAAAACCTTTGATGCCTTTAAAAAAAAAAAAAAAAACCCCGAAGGTGTGCATGCGCACAGGCATTTGGCCTGAGATTTTTGTGAAATTCGCTCCTATTTTGTCTGTGAAGCTGTCTGTCTGTCTGGAAGCTCCCTCTCAAGCCGTCTCTCTCTGTATTTCTTTGTGTGCGCGTGCACGTGTGTGTGTGTCCGTCCATGCACACCTGTGTGTATTCAGACTCATTACCCAGTCTTGGCTGGTGAAGGCAGCCTTGTCTCTGTGGGTATCGATGTGTTAATATACACTGTGTCTAGTTATCTCTGGTCACAATAATCAGTATTCAGTAACAGTCTCTGCTGGAAGGGCAAATATTTTGTTAATTTTCAAACTGGGACGTGCAAAAACATGCATGCAAAACACTTCTTTTTTTTTCCTGTAGACTTTAGATGTTTTGCACCACAGCTAACCTATTTCTAACCTTTTAATCAACATGAACAAACCAAGGTAGAACAATTGCGTTGGGCATGTCACAAGTTGTTTTGGGCACAGGATACAGCCGTGCTCTGATGCTGCCATCTATTGCTAGCGGGGGGATCGGATTTTAGACAAATTCTCTTGTTCTGAGTTAATTTGTGTCTGCTGTTTGATTGTTTGCCTCAGGAGAAACAAGGATAGTGCTTAAAGTAATTGAATGGGCCATTTACATTCTACTAATTGAATGTGAGGGTTTTGATGAGGGCTTTTTTTTCTTTCTGTGTTGCCCTGTATGTGGGTGTCGGTCTACATCTGTGTTTGTGTGTATGAGACAGATAGTAGAGTCCAGTAAGGAGCATCAAATGAAACCTTTACAATCAAACAATAAGCCATAATGTAGTGGATTACACATTCACCTAACAAGCAAAAGATGCCTGGTTCAGCCTTGGAAGGAGAGACCAATCTATCCTCTGTTAAAAATCTGCCTAATCAACATGCAGTGTTGTGACAAGAGAGCAACTATTTGCATTGAGCTACATAAATTAAACAATCAGCCTTAATAAATGCTGATCAAAAGCTATATTACACACTAGAAAGGACATCTCTTTATGCCATCAAAGCATGTCTGTTTGTCATATCTACAGTGACCTGCAACTTCATGCAGTCAAAGCTAGCTCAGCAACAGTGGAACACCTTTGATGCACATGTACCTGCTTGTGCAGCTTCTTTCGAGCATTTTTTCTTCCAATGCTCATGCTGTTTGTATTCAGCTTGTCTGAAATTAAAAGAAAAGAAAGCATTGCCTCTTGTTCATGCGTAGGAACGCTAGAAGGTTTCATGGGCTGTATTAAAGGCTGGAGCTTTGTGCTGCTTTTGTTGTAACCGGCGGATCTGAACTGAAGCTTTAATACGCAGCATCGGGAGCTGCCTCGTCTAGTGGCTAAAAAAACATAGAAAAATATTTAACTTCATCTGCAGGAAATGTGCTGTCTAACCACTTGAACAAAGAATGTTGACCGCATTTTCTCAGTCTGCCTTCATCTGAATGTGTATACACTCTTAAAGACAGCCTGTTTATGTTCTCTGTTCTCTGCACATCCTTGAGATTCTCTTCTGTGATTTTTCTTCTTTCTTTTTTTTTTTTTTGTAATTCCTTCGCTACACATTTACATGAACCCTTGCACTTTGTTTCCTTCTCTAAACGTTGTGACGGCAGGCCTAAACAGGATGCAGGTCAGCTGAAATGGTTTATACAGGAGATCCCGATGCATTTACTGCGTTGAGACAAAGCTGCTGCACTTTAACCATCTAAATTTAGCAGGAGTTGCTGCACAGTTTGTCTTTACAGTTGAGCTATACATCTTGCCTCAGGCTCTCCAGCCAGCTTTAGAAACACAGATGAAAATGCAAACTGACCAAATGGACTTCCTTCTGCGTAGTTATGTTTTAAGAAGCTGCACATCACCTCTAGATGTGGCTTCACAGTATTTTCTGCTTCAACTGCTTAAATAATACGTGCTTTATGACTATGATCTGTTTCTGATTTGCCACTGTGTCATTGTCCACTCACCATCACCCTCGCGTCTGAAAGAGTGGCGTAGACTACGCTATTTGGTTGTGTCAGCAACACTGAGTTGGTGAGCCGTCTCTTGGCGAGTGGACTTGGGATGAGAAGACGTTTCTCTGGTACCTATCCAAGCCTATGTCTGCCCTCTCCTGCCCCACCATTCCATTCCTCACTATTACTATCTGTCATCCCCCCAGTTTCTCCTTCCTCCTTTCCCATGACCTCAAGAAGTCCTCAGTAGGTGAAGTTTTCCAAAATGGGAAGATTTTTTTTTTTTTTCTTCCGCCCCATCTGTCTCTTTGGGCTCGTTTTCCCTCTCACAAATTAGCATAGAAAAAGAAAAAAAAAACCCACCCCAAACCTCAATGCTGAGTGACTCATTCAAATAATTGTTGCTTTAACTGTATCAAGTTACTCTTTTCTCTGACTCCCTTTTTGCTTTTCTTCCTTTCCCCACTACAGTGCGGTATCTGGGCCACTTGTGAATTGGGGCCTTTGAGTGAAAAGGCAGGAAAAAAACCGAGTGACATCAGAGAGGGAGAGAAAGAGAGGGATGTAAAACTCGAGTCGCCCTGTAATTTTCTGTTCTGCTTCTATGATTGCATACATAACCATGACAGAGAAGCAGTCAGTTGGTTTGCTTTGTACATGTACATATATGTTACATTAGTAAAGATCTCTCGTGCATCCGTGGTTTATTTTAGCACGTTTGCGCCGCTTGTGCGTCTAGGTGGAGCTTGACATTGTTGACTTTTACGGGAAGACAGTTTTACAGGAGTGCTATTCATAACCGAGAGAAAACAAAGAGATCCTCGTGTGTGTGTGTGTGTGTTGTCTGTGTTTCTGTGTGTGTGTGTGTGTGCAATGAAAAGACAGTAAGAACAAAGAGACAAGAGATGGCGAAAGAAAAGGGGAGTGTACGGAGAAAGAGGAAGGCCAGAAAAAACTCAGCTTTAGAGAAGGAGAAGAAATCTGAGACATGTTGAAACATTTTTGGATAGAGGAGAGGAAAAGGGCAAGACATGCCGAGTGAAGGATGAGATCCCCCCCC
>VUQR01000938.1:8865-29770 GCA_015108515.1 Hemichromis elongatus
TTTTTTTTTTTTTTTTTTTTTTTTTTTTAAAGATTTATGACTGTTCTTAATTACAGAATTTACACTTAACACACACATTTTTTGTTGTTTTTTTGTGTTTGTTTCTTTTCTTTTCTTTTTTCTTTTTCTTTTAAAGTTGCAGCTGTGGGCCACATTCCACACATTTCACGCCAAACTAACTTTGACATTTGGTGTATTGTTTTAGGTCCGAGCAGAAAAACCTTTATTTTCATCAAATCCAGAGTTGGACAATTTGGTAAGCGCACTTCTTTGTCTCCCAGCTCCAGTTCCCTCCGCCGGAACACTGAAATGTCCACAGCATCTCGAAGTAAATATGTGAACATATGATTTAGACTTCCCCACTGATGTCACATCAGTTTAGAATTGAGGCTGTGTGACCACATTTGCCGCTGTCATTGTTCAATCTTCCCATCTAACTTACCCCGCTGACCACTGTGTAATCACATATTAGAAGTGTAAGAAGTTAAAAAAAATATATAATATATGTATGCTCTCGCTGACTGTCCTGCACTCATAACTGGAAGGTTTTATTTTATGACACAATATCCACAATGTGAAAAAAATGTATATGCACATACATTAATCTTGTCAGTTTTGTAATTTTAATTGTTGTTATTTTTGCTCTTCCCTCCCCCAGATGATACAAGCCATACAAGTATTACGGTTTCACCTCTTGGAATTAGAAAAGGTACATTTTTATATATCTTTACGCTCTCTAAACTTCACCTGCCACACGCACAATATGACTGCAGTGTAAGTGATATCACTAAATATGCTCTAGAGGTAATCACTGCTGTACATATATCACGGATATGGGGGGAAAAGGAAATAAATGCGCTGACATATGTTCTGAGGATGCTCGTTTTCATAAAAAATGCTGTTTTATTTAGCCAACTATCGATGCAGATGAAGTGGATATTGATAAAATATTTTAGAACCTCTTTGCCCACGTTGCTCATTGTTATTGATCTGCAGATTTGGTTTCAGCTGCTCATTATTTCGCCAGCTTACGGCGTGCTGTTTATTATTATTTTTTCGTCGTTCAACTTGTTGCTCCGGCCTCAGGAGAATAATAAGCTCTGCAACAATTTCACTATTGTTTCCTCGCCGCCGATAATGCCTCTTAATTGAAGTTATTCTTGGACCTGGCCGAAGCGTTTCCCCATCCTGAGAAAAGGTGTTTTCTTCCCCTTTCTAGGTGCACGAGCTCTGCGACAATTTTTGCCACCGGTACATCAGTTGTTTGAAAGGAAAAATGCCAATAGATCTAGTTATTGACGAACGGGATGGCAGCTCAAAATCAGATCACGAAGAACTTTCGGGATCGTCGACCAACCTTGCAGATCACGTGAGTAACACGAGCTTTTTTTGTATTCATAATTTGTTATGTGCTGTTTTTGTCTGTCTGCATGCGCGTCTGCTGCTGATAAAGACCAGGCACACATGAGCCCTTATAGTTTTCAGCAAACAATGCATTTGAGTAATCGACAGTATATAAATATATATATTAAATAATAATTTTATAATAATCACATTGTTTGATTTATCTAATATATTAGATAGAGCCAACTTTGGGGGCTACTTAGCTTCTGCTCAGTGTGTGTGACCCTGCTGTGCCATCAGTAAATAGAGCATGCTCTGTTCTGCAAGGAAAATCTGCCGATCGATGTTCTAAGGTCAAAAGCTACATGTGATACAATAGAGTGAGTTATTGTTTTAGTCTTTTGATTAGGGGCAGTCATGTGTGCATAACGCGTCCGTGCTTGCTTGCGTGCTGGAGGCTTGAGTGGGTGTGTACGTGCGCGTGATAAAAGGGTGCGCGCGCTTGTGCAAATCGCTTCCCTGCGTTCGTGGAGAGTGGCACGCTGGAAAAAAAAAAGACGTAAAAAAACGCAGGGCAATTATCTGTTACGCAGGTTTAACGTTAAAGCAGGGTATGAGCGGTAAGCTTTAGCTTTAGGCCAATATTTAAAAAGAAAAAGGCTTTATATTTGGGGGCTGTGGGAGCTGAATATGGCCTGCGCGTAAAGCTGTGGATTTTGCTGCAGAGGTGGAGAAAGTGGTAGCCTATTGAAAGAGATCTCAGAGCTAAAGGCTTACCATCAATGTCAAGTTCACAAGGCATATGATGGTTCGTCTGGAGGCCTTCCATTGCTGTTGATGTTAATGTGTTTAATTGTTTCGTATTGATTGCCGTGTGGTTTGCTCTGTTGTTGCTTTCTCCTCTGCGAACCCCCCCTTCTTTATGGCTGGAGGCTCCATAATGCTAAATTCAATTATATGCACCTGAAGTACAGTGGCTTTAAATTTGAAGATCGATTCTTTGCTTTAAATTGTACATTTTCAGCGTAATAAACACAGATTCTAACTCCCCCCTCCGCAGTGTGGATCGAGCTGACAGTGTAGTACTGAGTTGATTTTTGTGAATTACAGCGTCTTCTATGTCTGCGATAAAGCTAATGTTTTAGTGGGGGTGGCGGGCTGGGGGGGATCGGCTAGTGTAACAAAGTGACTAGTTAATAACTGCGCAGCACAAGGCCAAGCCTATTAGGAATTAAAGCAGATTTAAGTGTTATGCAAAGTCTCTGCGCTGCATCTGTTGGGTCTGGCTATAGGCCTAGTGGATTCCCTTTGAAAGCCCGTCGCCTGTGCAGGGCCACGCAGCGCGTCACACAAGGTGAAGCCAAGCGTGTTTAGCCAGAAGATGCCGATGCTGGTTTGAGAAACGGTCAAAACGGCAACATTGTGGCCCTCCAACACAAGTGTAGAAATGAGGCATGCTGTTGTTTATAGTGCAGAGATTAGATAAACTAGCCTGTTTAGTTTCATGGCAGATGGTTGGCACTCAAGCCAATTTCCAATGGTGCCTCCAGTGCTCAGACACCAGCTTTGTCATCAGTCCACTTGTAAGAAATATTTTGATAATTAGAAAATTAAATATGTCAGTAAAGCAAATCAGGAGCAGCAATAAACAAAGAAGGTTGCATGACAAGCCATTTATCTCAGGGTTGTTTGAAATGACCACCTCATTAGCTATTTAAGTTTGAGGGATTTATTTCACTTTTGTGGCACCAATGAACTTTTTATTATACCTAACTGCTGTGCTGGATTTTACTAAAGCAGGAGAAAGTCTTTCCCCCCCCTCTCCCTCCTTATTTGCTTTCAGAGCTGTGTCTGAGCAGAGAAGGGATTTTTTTTTTTTTTTTAAATAATGGCTACAATTTATGGAAGCATACATACTCCAGTATATTGTTTTTAATAAATAGAGGCGCAGTGCAATGTGTGAGAACATGTGTGCACCTCACGATGCTTAAGTGGTAATAATATTTGCAGAAAGGGAAAGAAAGTGAAACTACAGCATAGTGCAGCCATGATCTAAAAACCTTCAAATAAACAGTTAACTTCTCTAGCAGTCATTGCCACATCGATTTGAAAAGCGTCCAGCTTTGCATGCCGAAAATGTGTTTTCAGTATTTGGACACAATACACCCCCCACACCCCACTCCCCAAAAATGGCATTTGGCTGCCAAACTGTGCCGATGGATGGGACACAATTTCTGTCACTCTTGTCCTGATTTATTTATTCTATCTATTCATTCTATTATTTGGCTCTATTTTATTATTCATTTCTGTCCTCGCATCTCATTGAGGAGAGGAAGGCGGCTTGATAGTTAGATATGCTAATTTATTTAGTTAGAATCTCACACGTCCATTTTTCTTTGCTTTGATATGCATTTTTAATATATAGCCCTGGGCTACATCTCATTTGGTGAAAGTCGGCTTTTCTGGAGATGATCAGGCTCTTCAGTGAGGAGGCAGCCCGTTGAGCTTGTTTTTTATGTGTTCATGTTTGTGTTACCCCTTCCTTTCTATCGCTTTCTTTTTCGCTCTCGTCCCTTCCTCATACCTTACTGCGGAGCTTTAAAGTGTAGTTGTATTTACATTTAACTGCAGCATGGTCTTAGAGATGATTGGCTTACAGCATAGATCAGGATAAGGCCTCACTGACACTGTCGATTTCCCTCATTCGCTTGCGGTGACTATCTCAAGCATGTAGCCCACCCAGTGTTTCCTAACTCATCGCCCCTCCTCAGATTGACTCAATCATATTTAAATTAAAGGAAAAATAGAATTTGTATTACACATGAAGGGTGATAGAAAACACACACACACAATGGTGTAGTTTTGCAAATGGTTGGTGTGTGTGTACTTGTCACTGGTTTGCTCTCGTCTTTTAATTAATGAATAAAATTTCTGTCTCTTCTATGCTACATCCAATTAGGGAGACAAATAGAATTAACAGTGTCTGAGTATTATCTGTTCTAATGAATTAGCCTTTGTGTCATTGTGCCGCTTCCTTAGTCAAGCTATTAGCAGAAGGGTTCTCATTTCTTTTATGCATATGCATTATACTGTTGAGACTTCAGTAGAATTTCTGCATAGTTTAAGATTGGCCAGACAGAAATTCTGTTGCATTCGCAGGTCCCACTGCTTTGTTTTGGGGATCTTTCCTCAAGGAGTGATAGTGCTTATAGTTATGGTATAGCTTATTTTGCATTTGCTTGGCTGGAAAAAACAGGAGGAAAAGCCTGATAAAGGCTCTGGGCACTGTAGACCAATGGTCAAATGCACCGATGTCACAGGTTTAATCAAGTAATGCAATTGCTCATCTTAAGCCTGTGCATAAGTGTGTCTGTGTGTGTATTTGTGGAGGTGCGTGCCCAGTAAGATCCTGTCCTATTTCTGTACGTCACTATGCATAGTGCAGCGCATACGCAGCCCTCTGCCTGTGGACAGCAAGCCCTCAGGCCAAGCTTGCCTGCTGAACCATGCAATTTTTCAGTTTTGGAGGTGTTCTAATTCTACTAGCTTTGTTCTCCTCGAGGGCCGACTACATTTGGATATCATGAAAACAGTGCATTGTTGACTTGGGACGCTCTCTCTGATCCACACAATTGTTTTGTGATGGTGGGATGTGTTTAGTGGCAGGGCCTTGTTGCCAGGCATAACTAATTATCACTATGGTGGCTGAAGAGAGGTTATGCTAACTTGTTGCATCTTCCGCACTTCCCTTTGTATGGCTGAATGCATGGTGTAAAGGACTGCAGTGATCAGATTCACATTTACTTGTACACTGTTGTTTTAAAGGAATGAATAAAAGCAGAAGTGTTTATAATGTTTTGTTGCCATTAAATTTTTTTTGTGGGAGATATGTCATATTAAGCTGTGCCAAATCCATGAATCACTTAAAAAAATCTTTTCTTTGTTTGCACACATAATGTACAACAGCGGGTAACAGCTTTTGCCTCAGAGAAAGTTTTCAGGCATAAATACAATCAGACAATCCTCCTTGTCTGTTAAAACATGCTGTGGTGAATTATTAGCTGCTAAATTAAGGACTTTTTATATTGTGGGTAATTGAGGGGGTTGTAAATGCTTAGCCGTTCAATGGAAGTACACCTACACTTTTCTGAAGTGGCTGTATATAATTACGAGTTCAACACAACAGAAATGTGTGAGAAGTTTTTCTCTTTCTTTGTTTATGCCATGTGGCAAGATGCGTCTTGAAATGTCACATAGCCTCGTGATTTACGGCCCCGTGTGTTTCTGGTGCGTCAGCGATTCTGTACATGTTCAGCACAGGATCTCTGTAGCTGCTCCTCACAGTGATCGCTCAGCACATGCACGTACACGCACGCAAGCAATCACAAGGTTAGTCGTTCTCAGCCTGTGTTACACTGCTGCTACTGCACCAGATTTCCCCCCCTTCCCTCCAGGTTTCTGGGGAATTTTTTGAGGGAAATTCAATGATGCTGCTAAATCAATTTTATTTGAAATTCCTAGGGATGTAGGCAGAGTGCAGTGAGGGAAGTGAAATTGTGCCAGGCAGGTGTTTGTAAATGAGAAACAGGGGACAGTGGCAGAGGAGACGGCAGCATTCTCCCACTCTCCTGCGGCCTGGCTCCACTACGAGCCTTCCTTCCCATATTGTCTCCTGCTTTTATATTAATTACAACTTGTATTAGCAGCCGCCAGTTGCTAACCCCAGCAAATAGAAAAGCCTGCCCCAAGAGACCGCTCTTCTTTTGTATCTTATACTCTATCTAGTCCTGCTGTGTACATTTGTGTGCGCGTTTCCTCCTGCACATGTATGTGTGTTTGCTTGCTGGCATTCTCCCCCTCCTCCTGGTAACACTGCTCTTTAACACAATTAGTGAGGAGCATGGAGTGAACCGTCTTTGACTCCTAATTATGCCCAGCTTTAGGGAATAGTCACATGGGCTGGAGGCCCTTTTTGTCTCTTTTGCATCTTCCCCTGTTTTATTCGAGCACTTCTTGTGTAGGTTGAAGACTGTTTGTGTGACATGATTTTTTTCTCCTGCAACTTGTTTGAACTTTATCAGACCCACAGGGGTTGTGGCAAAATGGTTGTGTGTGTTTGTGTTGCACGGCGCAGTGTCTGATGATGCACCCGCCATAGCTTAGAGAGACCCACTAAATTATTCATAGGGAGGAAAGGCTGTTGCTTTTGCCGCCTTGTTGAGTGTGGAAAGTTAACACTGTTGTTTTGATATTCGTTGTCTTGTTTCACACACGCGCTTATGAATGAGCGGTGACTTACAGGTACTAAAAGAGAAGTGTGCGCACCACTGCATATGCATTGGTCTTGTGTGCACTCTATTATTATTATTAGGTCATATAAAGTGCCACAGTCTTCTTTTTCCACTGTAAGAGCCAAACTAACAAAGCTTTATCTACATCCCCACATAAAGGCCTATTAAATCCACAGGGTAGCAAATCACAGCAAAATATCATTCCCTTTTACACCATTAGATGAGGTGTCTTTGAATTTAATTTAGTGCCAGCGCCATTAAAAATGACACATTACTCTGCAATGATAGCTAAATTAAGTCCTATCGATTCCACTGTTGCATTAAAACCATAGCTGGCTGTGGCCATAGCTGGCAAGTGTTAAAGGGAGAGATAGAATAAGAGAGCAGGCATGTGTGAGAGCAGAGAGCACAGTTTTTCAGGTCTGTCTTGTGTCTCGCCGGCAGTGGGTATCTCATTGTGAGGAAGTAGAACCCAGTCATTTTCTTCTCTTGGAACAACAACAGCCCGTTCTGGGAGCCCAGAGCCCAGCTCTGCTTAAACACACTATTCACTCTGGGAGTCTGGGATTTTTACCTCTCCTTTCTTCCTTCTCTCTGTGTTGTTCACGACAAAGACAAAATTAGACTGCTTTCAGGGGGTTGATGGGCTTTTCCCACATTAGGGATTTTACTTAGCCTGCGCTGTGTTGAGAATAACAGAAAATTACTATAACAACAGACCTCGTTCCCATGAAGTGTTCCATGTGTTGATCAGTGGCCCAGAGAGTGAACACATCATAATCATCCATCGCTCTCAGTGTGGGGACACTTTCCCCTTCACTCACTCTGGAGGGCTAAAACCCACGCATGGGCTATTGTTCACGTTGTCTTCTTACCCCTCTTCTGAGTAATTCTCTGAGCTCTTTATCTGATTGCCATCCGGTGAACAGCTGACGCTGAGAGGGCCTTGAGTGGAGCGCGGGGTCTGAAGGGTCTTGTGTGTTTCTGTCTGCTGTTTTCAGCTCCAAGCTGTTTGAGAAAACAGCCCGCCTTCCCCAAAAAACTTAGCAGATAAAAGGGCCTCGCTTACAGGCATAGCAGCAGCCTCGCCTCCGCAGCAGAACAAGCAGCAGCACATCAGGACTGTGTGCCCAGGGGACCTCGGCAGCGGCGTGTCTTTAGTCTCTGTTTCCCTGCGAACCTCGATTAGTCTCCAGGCTCTATCCTGTCTGTCCTCCTCGAGTACAGCTTACTCTGACTGGGGCACAAAGGCAAGCAGGCAGGCTCCTCTCTGGCGGGGACTGAGGGAAAAGTTCATCAGGAACTCTGCTCAAGTTGGACAAAATGGTAAAAACGGTCTGTTTCTAGGAATATACTGTGGCATGTACATTTTCCCCTCTACTTTCATATGTATGTATATGTGTTTATGTGTGTTTGAGGGAGAAAAAAAACACATAGCGGGAACTGAGAAGTGGGTTGAGGTTTGTGGGAAGCCTTGGTGCAGGCCTGTGTTTGTTTGGCTTGGGCTCTGCTCAAGGGGCTGCTTCTCTCGGGCCCCAGACAACGTTAGGCTCAAGTTTGCCAACATTTTGTCATCATACTCAGGTGACATGTTAAATTGGGAAAGACTAGCAAGGCCTGCGTGAGCTATGGTGTCGTATCAACTCTGTGCGAGAAGCTGTTTGGAGTGCGTAGCTGATTGAGTCTGTGTTTGTGGGCACAGATGTAGTATATGACGTGATCAGCCTGTCCCTCTATTGCCTGAATGGCAGAGGAAATTCCAGCTCTAGTCTGCCTTCATGTGGCTCTGATAAAGCCTTTCCTGTACAGTAGAAAATCCTGTTTCCCTGTGTGTACTGACAGGGGAGTGGGAATGACCAGGAAAGAGAAGAGGAGCCGAGAAATTGAGCTGGAGGTAGGGCAGGAGAGAATAAAGTCAACTTAAAAGCTATGAATTTGTTTATGCTTATTTCTTTGAAGTTAGCCAGCAGGGATTTAACACTTCTTTTCACGTTGCCTTTGTATATATGAAAGTGAGTGTGCGTGCATCTGTGTTTATACTTCTTGCTCTATTATGTCATTAGCATGTGTGCATAAGTGTATTTCAGCAAGCCTCTGTGGGCGTGTGTGTATGTCAGTGTGGGCGTGTACACATTTTTGGCAGATTAGCAGGAGAATCACTGTCATATCTTATTTTCATTTCTGACAGTGGTAATGATTAATGGCGGCTGTGGTGTGTTTGGACTTTTTACCTCTATATTTCTCACTTGACACGGAAGTCTCAATTGGTTATGGTACAAATGAACTGCACTGGGCTCCGCCATATGTGTTTAGACTATTACTCACAAGCGCTCTACTTGCGATGTTCGAAATCAAATGCCACATTAACGGTGCTTTGTTTTGCCCTCATACATTAATGAAACACTTTGATTACAGTGTCTGACTTATAGCCAGTTGCGTTGGTGCATTCGTTTGTTTCTATTCAATCACTGTAGCTACTTTGATTATCCGCTAGCTGAGAAAAAGAAGGAGGAAAAAAAAGGTGCAGAAATAAACAGGCCAAGGATCCTTCACAATGCATTTAGACTCTTACTGATGTCACTTTCACATTTCCAGCATTCTCATATGAACTCTCTCTCCTTTCCTCTCTATCTTCTTCTCCTCCAACTTCTCCCCCTCCCTGCTCGCTCTCTGCTCCTGGTTTGTGGCTTGGATGGGGAATGTGGTTGGATGCACGGATGGATGGATGGATCCCACGCTCGCTTTCTCCTTTTTCAAACCTCAGAACCCAGCTTCCTGGAGAGACCACGATGACGCCACCTCCACACACTCAGCCGGCACACCGGGGCCCTCCAGCGGGGGACATGCTTCACAAAGTGGTGACAACAGCAGTGAGCAAGGTGAGTCAGTACAGAAATGGGCATTCACATGCATGTACATTCGTAACACATGCACACACATTGGTCTAGTTTTGCACTCAACCCCTAGCACATAAACATACATAAATTTATGCAGGACATATTAATCATCACGCATGGAAGGATTTGCCAACTCTTCACTTTAACCCTGTCTAATGTGAGCTCTATAGTGAATAGGTGGCACATCTCTCTTTACACATGTCCCAGTCCTTTTCTTTTTGCACTTTGGATTATCCAATTTTTTGACTGGCATCCATGTAAACACAGTCACACCTAAAAATGAACATGCTTATCCACTGTTGTACTCGCACTGAAATACCAGCAACAGCCACTGGAATACCATACCAACCTAGTAAAAGGCTTTCCAAAGTGTTGCTATTTAGAGAGCTGAACAAAAGCTGGTGATTAATAGTATATTTCTGCCAGTTCTTTCTTGAATTTAAACCACATTAACTTTGCCTGCACAACAGCCCCTAATTATGTCTCACTGAGCCTTGTGTTATCTACTACACGACCTGCCAAACACTTATAATGCATTTCAAAACAAATGCATTTGAATTTAATACAGAGTGTGTTTGAGTCACAGCGACCTGCCTCGTATTTTTGTCACGGTCGGTATCAGTTTTGACATGAAAATTGTCAAATGTATGTGTTTTTTGGTAAGTTTATCTATGAGACCAAGCGTTAAAATTTGGGGAAATTAAAGTAGATTAAAAGTGAAATCTGCTGCCTGAACCAAGAGAGCAGATGAAGAGTTCCTGACCCCACTTCTCTCGTCTTCATATTGTTTCGAATGTACCAGAGATGTGTGTTTTGTGGCTCTCTTTCTGTATCCGTGGGTGCCCTCTGGCAGTGTCCAGAGTTTTTCATGAAATTTCATCACGCTGTCTAAACACAGAAGCAGACTCAGATACACACCGATACCAGCTCGCTCACAGAACAAAGCAGCTCAGTCTGCTTGTTCTGTGCTATCATTTTGCCAATAAGCAGTCAAATGTATTGATGATGTGTACTTTGTGGTGGGGCTATTTAAATCGTCTCCTGCTTCTTAAACGGAAGCCTCTGAAACATTACTGACCACAGCAGACATCTGTGGTTAGTTGTGTCAGAACTAGTTGGATCACAGCCTGGTTGGAAAGATAACTAAGACTGGTAAAGTAATAGGATATATCTCAGTAACACTACAAGGAAATAATTCTTGATCATAATGCAGCCCTTAGAAAATCTAGCTAGGCATTGTTTTTCCTCTTCCATTGACAGATGCAGAACTATCTGCTGCTTAAAGCAACTACAGAGTGCCATGCACGCTCACAGATAGCATACACAGGAAAATTTTGTTGAATGCAACAAATGTCTTAAAACTAGGACCTGAATAATACTGGATTTCGCAAATACACTGTGTGTACATTAGTCGATATACTTCATTTTCATACACGTAGGTATACGTACAGCATGTTAGAGTTATATTTAAAATGATGACGCTGTTGTTTATTTATTTAACCGCAAACTAGGTGGAAACGTACTCTGCAAAACCGTCTGCTCAGCTCTAATGCTAATCTGCTACATGTGCTCTGCAGACAGTGCTGAGAGTATTAGCAATGCAGACAGAGCTGCTCTGCCGGACAAACTGTGTGATGACAATTTCGGCATTGTGTTATGCAAAAAAATATATGTATATATCAGACATAATATATGCCAATACTAATATATTTGCAGTGGACTAATATAGGCCGATTTTACTGGCCAAGTGATATATGAGTTGAACTAGACTTAAAACTTTAGAAAAGAAAAATCCAAGAAATTGCTGTGAGTTAAATGGATTTTGTGCTTCAAAGTCATAGTATTAGTTAAAAACACGGCATGACAGATCAGAGGACAGAGCACACGTAGAGTTTTTGCACTCCTCTTTGTAATTGCAAAAGAAGCATGGGAGATGAAGAGCACCCGAAAGAGGAAGAGGATGAGAGAAAGAAATGCACTGCCTATTGATTATCTTACACACATAAGTACAAGTGACCTGTAATCCACAGAGCACTTATCGACTCCTTTCCCCACCGTATCCAGTAACAGCCAATCAATACGGGCCAAAGACAGTTACGGTATAGCACCGTGTTCTGGGCCAAGATAGACCTAGACTAGATCAGGGCCAGAGCCTGACCTGCACTGAGTGTTAAATGCGAGATCCAACAGCTCAAAAATATTTAGAGGTTAGAAAAAAAACCAAACTAAGCAGCTTAGAAGAGAAGTGGAAATTTGAACAAAGCCGAAGAACCATTGGAGTACAGAGGTTAAAGAGCAGAGAAGGTGAAAAAGTAGGATCAGGGAGGAAAAATGACTAAGAGAGTAAAAGGGAAAAAGACCAAGGGCAGCTGATTTAATGGTCTAATGAGGCCGTCCTCTAGCCAGTTGTTTTGTGTGAGGCATGCTCTGACCTTTCGCTTCGCTCGGGAGCCCCGCCGCCTCATTTTTCACATTCTTGCAATTACGTTAACGCTTGAAGCGCTCGCTGACTCCCGACTCTGGCCCTTCCATTCTGACAGAGCCTTCCCTCTCCAACCTCTCCACCTTTTCCTCCTTGCCTCTCTTCTCCTCCACTCCGCTCCGTGCATGATCTCGCCTCCTATCTCAGTACATTTCAACATAAAATTTGTAGTCCGCACTCTCAAGTCCACAGAGAAAATGTGAAATGTGGGCTTCACTTCAGTAATGGGGTCTTTAACAGCTTGGCCCCTGTTAAAAGGGGTGACAATGTGGAATGGTTGAGGAAGACAGAATAGATGGGAGAAAGTGAGAGAGGAGCAGAGTAAGAGAGTGCGTGAGATCCACGGCGCTTTTAGGTTTCGGCTGCCAAGAAAAACATCAACATTTTTTTTTCTGCCATCTTCCCTCTTAAAAGGTGTGTTCTATCTATGCACGCGGCTTGAAAAACATTTAAATCAAATTTTAATCTAGAAACATCCTCGCATGGAATATGACACCAGTCCGTTTGTCCCAGAAATATCAAAGGATTTTTGACAGTGACCAAGTCCACTTTTTCTTTAAAGACTTGCTTTTTTCTCTCTTTCCCTGTTAGAGGATGTACACTAGGATAAACGTCTGTATCACTTCTTAGCGTTTCTTTTTCTTTCTTTTTTTAAAGTGCTGTAAGCACCGTCATACAGGACTCAAGAGGGTCGCTTTGAACACAGTCCTCTTCTAAAGTCTTTGGCTTGTATCTCAGTGCTGAGCGTTGTTCTGAACCTGCGCCAAAAAGCAATTTAACAAGTGCGCAAATATGTATTATCCCTCGTGTGGAATAATTTATTGTCAAGCAGAAAACCAAGGTGAAGCATGTTCGTAGCTGTCAGTAAAGATTGCCAGCTAAGGTTCTGACACATATTACAAAAAAAAAAAAAAGTTTTCTGTACAATTCTCAGATCTGCATCCTTACCCTAATCCCTCCGCTTAACAGACTTAAAAAAAAATAAAAAATACTTTTCTGAGAATTTCCCTCCAAAAAGAAAATATGAGATATCGCCCTCGGGGCAAAATCAACGCTCTGACTCTCAGAGAGTGACTCCCTACGTTCTAGCTAGATAAACAAATACAAGGGGAGCCGGTTCAGAAGGTAACACACAATAACTACACTGGCTCTGCATTCACATCATTTTGATTAACAGTCCTTTGGAGCTTTTCCAAGCTTATCTTGAAACATCATAGACATCAGTTGCAGGGAGGTAAACTTGATGAATGTGCGTGCATTAAGATAGCACTCGTTTCCAAGCAGGTGTCTGTTATATGGTAAGCACCCAAAGTGTGATGGAGCAATGTGATGAGATACTCTACACGTTTGCCCACACCAAACACAGTAAAGTCAAATGCACTCAGTCATGAACAGTAAATCCCCGACACTGATTCAGCATGGTAGGTAATGCTTTTGCCCTCCTTCTGTATGTGTATATGTGTGTGTGAGGGTTTGAGCATGCCTCAGCTCCAGTCCGCACTTGTAATTATTAGCTATGCATGAGGACCAAATCCACGTTGACATCTTGAGTGCTGAGCAAAGGGGCTTTCTGTACTGTTCCAAGATTCTACTGTAGATGGACAAGGCTCAACAGAAGAGAGGAGAAAGCATTTTGTACATTTTCTCAGCAATTGAACAATCCCCACGCTCTGCGGATAGACTGACTCCCCAGAGAGACTGAGAGAGGCCGAGATGGAGAAAAGGGGAGGAAAGAGAGGGAGAGCTTGAGTGTTCAGCTCCAAGGGAGCATGTTGCGCTTGATGGTGTTGTGGTACAATAGTGTGTGTGTGTGTGTGTGTGTGTGTGTGTGTGTGTGTGTGTGTGCGCGCGCGTGTGTATATGTGTATGCGTAGGGAGTGTGGTGAGTTCCTTTGGCCCTGGCCAGGGGCCCCAATCAGCAAGGTCTTTGTGGTTGAGCTCACTAGAGAGAGGTCATTCCTGTTGGGGACTCAGCTCCTTGTGTCCCAGCATGAACAAGCCCTGTTGGATCCTATAGTTTCCAGACCTTTGGCTTTGCTTTTTTTTTTCACAGTATTGCTCAGGGCTCAAGAAGATGCAAATGTGCAGGTAGAAAAAGAAAGAACATGTAATCACGTTAGAAAAAAACATAACGATCTTGGGTAAACACAAGATGGAAACCTTGTTGCATTTTAGTAGCCTATACTCTAGCTCTGGAGTGATCGTTGAGGTGTGTCTGTGTGTCTGTGGGGGGTGGAGGTTGTATGCATGTGCATGTGTTAGCTGGTTCCTTCTAAGTGCCTGTTAGAGTTTAATTTAGTGTAGTAATTAAAGCTGAACACTGGCCCATAAACAACAGATAAACAATAAAGCAGGCCCAAGCCCTGCTGTTTCATGGCTCTCACTCCCAGCTGTTGGAGCACTGATAATTTTTTACACAGTGCCCCCACCTCACCACAACACAATGCTGAAGCAACAAGGTTTTCACATGTGCGCATGGGTGTTTTTTAGTATGCGATGGCAGAGGCTGAACAAAAAGAGCTGAAAAGGCACATAAACACACAGGATATGTCCACTTCCTCTCTCGAAAGAAAACAGAGAACCACAGAAAAGCAAAGAAAGTTTAAGAGTAATATGTCTCGGTTGGCCATTTACACAACCAGATCAGCAGGGAGATAGCATAAACATGAGCATGTGCAGCCATGACATGCATACAGTCAGTAGCCCGCACTTAACATGAACCAAAGGTATACTTGCTTAATGACAAAACAAACAATGCTACAGTGTTTCTCACTAACCTACTGTGCTCAGCTTTAGCCACGTCACTGTATGTCAGTTGCATGTTAGTCAGGTGTCTGTTATAGAAAGAGTGCAATATGTCTGTCTGATGGTTTGTTGGGAAGGGGCTGGGCCATTGTTGAAAGCTGAGAAGAGTTGCTGTGCAGGGGGAGAAAACATGGTACAGAGGGGATACTTTCATGATCCCATTAGCATAAAAGAGACTAAATTATTCATGTGGAGTGCTTAATCTATGGGGAAAAGTATAGTTAATGCACATAGTTTTAAAATGGATCTCTCCTAGCCTCGGCTCTAACACCAGATTCTTGCTGGATTCAGCATTCGCGGGCATTTACGGGAATGGCTGTCACTCTCTTTTGCACACACACACACACACAGATATAGACATAGAATGTGTGGGCATATGTGCACACTCGCCTAAGCACTGCTGCACTTCAAGCTGTTTCAAGGGTCTCTGCTCTCAGGCTCATCCCCTCTCTCCGTAAGTCCCTTTCCCATCCTCTCTCTCCCCCTTTCTTTCCATTTGTTCCTCCATCTCTTTCCTCTTCTCTTTCTCCCACCCCCCTTCCCTCACTTACTGACTCCCTCGTACTCCTCTCCTCACTCACCCTTCTCTGTCTCGCTCTCAGTTCCGCAGACTACCTGGCCCTCATCCAAAATGTGATTAAAGAGAATGATCAGCTCCCTCCGCTCCCACTTTCCTTCCTCCCTTCCGCTCTCTTCGTTCTTTTTTTTTTTTGGTTTCTCTGTCTTTCTTCTGACCCTGTGCTGTAGCTTAAAAGAGTGGAAAAAAAGGTAATATAAAAGAATAAAAACTGTCAATACAGCCGGTTTCCTGTAACATAGGCTTCCCGCAGTATTACCACCATCACCACTTCTTGGTCTTCCATTCACGCTCTCTTTTTTTGTAGTAGCATCTCTCTTCTCCTTCTGTTTTTTCCCCTCTATCCACTGACCTCTGCCTCAGTGCTGTGCTGGCTCCTTTCACTCTGATCCATAATCACAAACAGGCCTCTGGTGTGACTTGGCCCAGCCCAACCTGGCCAGGTACAGAGTCCTACGCCACAGGAAACACGTCTTTACTGTGTCGGCCTAATGTGCAAACTAACGATGGGAGAACATAGGGAAAAAATTATCCACATTATTCTGACAGCAGCTGAGGAGAATTTCTGTTTCACGCCATTAAGGTGAAACTTCTCTCTTTCTTTTACTCAGTTTCTCTGAGAAGTAGATGAAGACCAGCTTAACTGAGAGTGAACTGAGCACAGAGGAAACGGTGTTGCAGGGAAGTAATCAGGAGTGAACTCCAGTAAAAGGAGGGGAGTGGCTTTTTTCATTCTTTTACCCAAAGGCTTTGGCCAAAAACAAAGACACAGAGCAATGCTGTTGTATCAGTTCATTATACAGTGGGTTTACACACCCTTGTTCCATTGCTGATTACACCAGCGCATGTGGTGATGATGAGAAGTGCACAGGGGTCTGATGTAATATGGCTAAAAGGGATTTGAGCGCATGCCCCAAAGGGCATTTCCATGTCCATTAATGCTGCCGCTGCTGCATTTTCACGAGGACGACAGTGCTTGGGTTCTTTAAAGGGAGAGAGTGTTTTCCCAGGAAATTTTCAGTCTTGTTTCAGCAGGCTAGCCTGAAGGGGGTCAGCCAAGAAGTCACCCTTAAGAGGTGATAATCCAATTGCTTTAGTCCTCACCAGATTTGTTTTCCCCTTGTCTGGCAGTGTGTTGGTGTGTGCGTGTGTGTTTATAGAGAATGTAAGCATGTGTGTGCGCACAAGTGTGTGTGTGTCAGAGAGAGAGAGAGAGCACGATGCCACTAGTTTCTGTGTCCAACCCCAGGCCCCGTTCTAGATCAGAGAGAGGTTATGGGGGCCAAGTCTGTCAAAGGCACACCTGCAGGGAAACTCCAAAAACCTTAACTGCTAGCTTACATGAGCCAGTTTAAGGTGTGCTTATTTGGAGTTTAACCCCGACTTCAAATGTCCTTTCCCTCTCTTCCCCTTTGTGTTTGACCAATGGGCCTTGCGCTCTTTTACTTTCATTTCTTTCTTCTGCCTCCCTTGGCTCTTTAATCTCTTTCACCACCCCCACCCTCCCAGTTCTCCTCCCCCTGATGTCAAAACTGCACATCACAGCAAAGGTCCCTCCAAAAGACAGCACATGGTTGAGTAGAGTGGCTTAGCAAGGCTAGCTAAAGCTTGTTCACTTGCTGTGTGGTTTTTTTTTTTCTCTTGTGTAAACCAGGGTTTAGACACTAAAGCATATTTGGAACTGAGCAAAGCAGCTATACCCTACAGGTAGTGCTTTAACCATGCTGCCACCATCCAAAAGAGTGGGAGGACGATAAAGGAAGTGTGTTACAATCCGAGTTCTTCCTCTCTGCTGCTGATTTTCACGCACACATCTTTCACGTTTATGCAAAGCTTTTGAGGGCTTTATGCAAGATAAGCTCATTTTCTAGTCTGATTCCCACTCTAGTACATGCTTTAATGACTCTTAAAGCCAAGGGCTGCTTTTTTAGGCATAATAGCAGTCCCGGGGTCTCTCAGTTTTCGTGTAGCCAGGGTGCTTTTTCCACACCTGATCACTTTTGTTCACCCATTTTATGGCTATTGGGGAGCAGGCGGAGGTGAGCGATTTGACAGTGGTTAGTGCCATGAGCCCTAATGTTTATTGGAAGCAAGCGTCTAATAATTTTTGATTACCCCAGAGGAGGTATTAGCCATGTTAGTCAGCAAGGATAATTTCTTATTTACATGCCCCAAGCAGTGAACACTCTGAAGGAACACTGGGGCTAAATGCGCAACAAAACGAATCAAACATGCCAAACGAGATGCTCCATCCTGGCTGGCTGCAGGGCTGAAGCTGAGAAAACCTTCATTATGCATTTACCATAATTCATTTAGAGGGTTATCAATTTGCAGAATACAGAGGAGATGTTTGGAGGGGGAAGCAAGAACACCATATCAAACGAAGGAACAGAAAAAGGAACAAGGGGAAGCGAGATGAAAAGGAGTGAGATATTCAAGGATAGCTCAGTGCCTGTATTTTTAAAATGTTGTTCCAATTACACAGATTTCCATGTTCTGAGGCAGAACTTGCATGGTAAATGGTGCAATCGCTTCCCTTTTACCAGTGTCACGCTCCACCCCCTAAAAAAAGCACAAGCTGATTTCACTTTAATGAAAGCTGTTTAGCTCAGGAATTTTCTTTTCTACGTTTTTTTTTTTTTGCAAGGTTGAGGCTACACAGAGATGTTCTAGTTCAAATATTGTCTTTCTGTTCATTTAGGGTTTCTCTTTGTTTGGCTTTAACCCTGCTTACTTAAGGGTTTTTTTTTTTTGTATCTGTCTATCGGTGTGAATTTTAGGACAGTTACTACATATTTTCATTTTTCTCTCCTGGCAACACATACGAAGAGAAGAAAAAGACTTTTAAAAGCATCTTTCCCTCTGCCATCAGGCAAGGATGACTAAGGCCCCATTAGAACAATTGGAGGAAACTTAGGGAGACGGGGAGTATTTAAAGGAATGAAAGCAGCAAGAAAACACTACTATCTTGTGATAACCAGCGCTTTCGTTCATTATCTCGAGACAGAAACCCCCACCTTGGAAAAAATTGCACTCACTTTGGTGCTTCATTCAAAAATAAAACAATGAAAACAAGAAAGGCAAGAAAAAGCAAGACTAAAAGGAAAGAACTGTAATATTTTCCAAAATGAAGGGAAAGCTGCATTGTTTAGTGCGAATGCTTACTCCCAGGGATACAGTCCGTAGACAACTGAGTGTCTGCAGGAGACATCTGTGAAGCCTGACCTTGTGACCTTGGAAAAAATGCTCTTAAGGTGGGGGGAAAACTGCCTTTTCCACTGCATCTTGGCCTACAGGACAGCCCAGGAGCAGCACAACAAAAATAACCACCACAGAGAAAGAACAACTCAACATACAGTCAATAAAGAAACAAAATGAGGTAGAAAAATAAGTGAGATTTATATTGAGGCAAGTTAACAAGTAAGGAAGTTATGGATGCTAAAAAAAAAAAAAAGGAAGAAAAAAGCAACTGAATACGAGAAAGAGAGGGAGGGAAAGAAATAAGAGGCAGAGAAGATGTAACAGAAAACACAGATGGACTTGGTCTGAATAGTGCCTCACAGGCCTGGCTGTCTCTTACTCCTTTGGCCCCCCATGAGATCATTTTCATCCTTTATGAGTCAAAAGGAAGCCTGGTTGAAAATGAAAGGTTACACAAGCCAGAGCCCAAGCCCTCGGAGTGAGAGAGGAGAAGATCCCCGCTGCAAGGGCCCTGCTGCTATTCAAAGCACCTGCCATTGTGTGGGCGCTCATCCAGCCCTATTGTTGTGCAGAAATTAGTCGTGCTCCCTTTGGCTCCCTTCGGCTCCAGAGGCATGCGGCAGACCCCCTTGTTGTTTCGGGTTCAGATACATGGTTGGATAGATGCGTGGCCCCGGCTACCATCACCACTGGCTGTGGCCCTTTGCCCTCTCTCCAGCAGCCCACTATCGCTTCGTGTTTTTACCCCCCTCATCCACTCACTGCTGTTCACTTCTCAAGAACACTTGCGAACCAACATTCCTATAGTTTTCTCCATCTTTCTTTTGTACTCCTACTCTCATTTTTCCTTTGGTGTATATGCTTATTGTTCTTTGGAGCACCCTCATTATACCCATGGTTATATTTTAAGGGCCTCTCTCTTTGATTTTGGTCTCATGGGGAGTGAATGGTGGGCTGGTGGGAGCTGTAGGCCTGGCCCGGCTCTCAGGGCTCCCCAGCCAGCGTCTCGGAGAGTAGGCTTGGGGGTATTGTTGGTTTGGCTACCACACTAGAAGCACTGGCGCTACTGCTATTGCAGTGGGTGGATGTGAGGGGAAAATTGAAAAGTCAATAGCAAGGCCCCACAAAAAAAAAGAAGAATAAAAGAGGGTGAAACAAAAGGAGATGGAGAGCTTCAAAAAGCTGAGAGCTATAGAACACCGCTAATTAATAGCATCAGACGAAGAGCTTTTTTTCCTTCCTTCTGGAACTCTAATGCTGCATATTAACTTGTGAGGCAAGGCAATTAGGAGCTCAAAGCATGTGTCACGTCCATCTGTTGACCATGTTATGTGGGGGTTATTTAATAGGTAAACAAAAAGTGTGCATTGAGTTTAATGGAAAATAGAAACCGTGTAAACACTGTAGTACAACCCTACCTTTATGAAACTGCTGAATCAGCAATAATTGGGATAGTTTATGACAGTTCCTACATGGTGGGACAAACATTCATTTTAATATTGGGCTGTATCGCATTTTTAGTAAATGCATATGTTGATGCCTTTCTTGTTCCTTTTACTGAACAAAGGAAAACATTACTGTTAAAAAAGTATAAGTAAGTTTTCGAAAAAAAACAGATTGTAATTGGCTCTTATTCTGTCTTTACACGCAGCTAAGATCACGTAGGCCGTGATGAAGTGCGACTTTTGGTGGATCAGCGTTGCAGATTGGCACCAATTTGAAGTGGCTTCGCAATTTGTATTTTTCACTGGCATAATAGGCTCCTCTCTCAACCATCATACCATCACAATTTCCTCTTCCAACAGCTGTCAAGCCCCTAAAATCAAAATTAGCGCCACAGAATTGGGCCTTAATGAAATGACCTGCTGGATTTACCTTAAGGAGCAGGGCGGACAGTACTAGCCTCGTCAAAACCCTCTCTGAGCGTGCCACGGTCCCATTAACAAAAGGAAATAGTCTGTAAATGTATTAAGCACTACTTCCATTTTCTAATTATCTTTCCCCTCTCCCTACATAATTCATTCACTCATTCATTAGTTCTTAATATTAAAAAAAGGATTCTGTCTGTTCTTTTTTTGTGAGATCGCCAATTATTTGTCACTATTTATTACGGCGTTGTCAGAGAGAAAGTGGGGGGGTCCGTATTTTATGTTCCATCATAGCATCTATCTGTATGAGTTTCAAATTGAAAATCTAGCATTATTCATATAAATTTAGCAAAAAAAAAAGGCTCTGAAACTACCCCCCCCCCCCCCCCCCCCCCCCCCCCCCCCCCCCCCCCTCCCCCCCCGGGGGGGGGGGGGGGTCC
>VUQR01000939.1:4486-14697 GCA_015108515.1 Hemichromis elongatus
TAGATAATTTGACTTGTAGTGGAAAAGCCACAGGTGTTACCAAAAAGTAAACTAGCGGGGATAATGCCAGGCATTTTCAGTTTTATTATGTACATCTGTGCTTTACATAATTTGGCCTTTAACGGTGTTTTATTTAAAAATGCCTTTGGCTTTTTTGGCTTTTTTTCTATAGAGTATATTACACTGTTTTTTAAAGTCATGCTATGAAGTCTGACCTTTGAACAACTGCTTGAGCTCAGGCTTATCTCTGGCCTGCTATTTTAACCCGTTAGTTAGTGAACTGCCTGCCAGAGTGTTTCTGCACTGGGAAGAGTTAAAAAAAAAAAACAGCCATAAGTAACTTTTATGATGAGAGATTTGAGGGATAGAGTGGTGTCACACTGCGTGAGTGAGAACAGCCGCATGTTATCTACTGCAGTATGTTTTCTCCAATTTTCACTTCTCTCTGCTAGTTTATCTGATAGCTGTAAGTTTTACACAGTAGGCTGTAGCCGCTTTCCATCGACCATCTCAGCTTTAGATGTGCTTTATGACCCATATGCTGTAGTACAAAACGAAGACAAACACACCCTCGCTCTTACTCGAGACACACCACAGTACATGAATAAATTCACGCCAGGTCCTGGATGTACTTCCACAGACACATGCACATTTAAGTCCATGCAAGACTACAAGCATCTCAGATACACACACAGACACACAACCTATGCACACTGGTAATATGGGAACGCTGCCTTGAACAAATCATTGTAATAACTTTCTCTTAGGGAAACACAGCTGCATGACAGAATTATAGTGCTAAGTGTTATGTTGATTCAGAATGAGCTCTACAGTGGAGATTTTAAAATATTTCATATTGCAGATGACATTTTAACTATGTTTTAAATTCATGTTGATGAGGTTGTTTGGAGCAAGACGGCGCATCACTCCCAAGTCGCTCATCATCCATCTGACTCACAGTCTGGGGCTTAAATGTTGCTACAGATGTATAAAGGCGCTGTTGCTGTGATGTGTAAAGTGAAAAACTAATGTGAAGAAATGTTTGCAGTCAGCGGCACCAACCCCACTCTCCTTCTTCTGACTATTGAATGGTTAACTGATATCTGGTTTAAATAAGGTTTGGAAGCTAGTGTCATATATGAGTGAGCTATTGTAGTTAAGACTGAAACATTCTGAGAGACTCAGGGAGACAAAACATAAACCCAGTGTGGAGAAAACCACAAGCAGCTGGGTGCATCAAAGATTTAGTTAACTTAACTTCTAGTCTGTCAGTTTTTATTTGTTAAAAAGCAGTGAGATACAGTGGACACATGTGATTGGGCTTTTTTAGCTTTGTTTGATAGAGGCAGTGAAGAAAGGAGGGGAAAGCAACAGGCAAGACATGCAGCAAGGGGCCACGGGTCGGACTGGAACCCGGGCCAGCCATGTGACATGTGGTCATTGATTCCAAATGTTAAACTTGGGATGAATCCACTAGAGAGAGAGAGAGAGAAAAAAGTTAAGCTGAGCTAAGCTAAGTAAACAATCTAGAAAATTCTTGTTTAAGAGAAATCCTTCACAACATCCGGCCAAGTCAAGCGCTGTCTTGATGAGGTAGACATTTCTTTGTGAAGGTCTACAATCGAGCGATGACTTCATGAAGTAAATACACTCAAGATGAGGAATGCCCGTTTAGGATTTGGCACAAAATGTCTAAAAGATCCTGCACAGTTTTGAGAAAAAAAAAAAGATTTGGATAGATAAAACCAAGATTAACTTGCAGCATTATGTCAAGAAGAGAAAAGTCTGAAGAAGATTTTTGATGATGTGACTGCTGATAGAGGCAGCAGGATGACTTGTGCAGTGTACAGGGCTGCACTCTCTGCTCAGATTTAGTCAAATGTTGCTAAACTGATCAGAGGATGCTTCAAAGTGCAAACGGATAATGACCCAGTGCATGCTGGAAGAACAACCCAGGAGTTGTAATAATTAAAAAAAAGGCAGAGAGACCCACAAACATGAAGATGGCTGTGGTAAAGGCCTGGCAGAGCATCTCAAGCGAGGACATGCAGAATTAGGTGATGTCCATGGGTTCTAGACTTCAGGTGATCATTGACTCCAAAGGATTTCCATGAACTTAATAAAAGAAATCCTTGTATTCAAATATATCTTAGATTTTCTAATAATTTTGAGCTTGCGAGGACTGCTTATAAAAGGTTTCTGTAATTTATCAATTTAAGGCTGAAAGTCAGCACTTAAGTCACATTTGAATTGTTTGATTTAAAATCTGCTATGGTCATGTACTGGGGGAAAATTACAAACATTGTGTCATTGTCCAAATCTTTCTGCACCCAAATATACATCCCTAGTGTGAAATAAAGGCCATAGCAGCAAGTTGTTCTCTCTTACTTTCAGTTTGACGGTTCAGCTTGTTTCTTTCTTGTTTTTTAGTCTAGTTTTCTTTAGTTTTTTTTTTTAGTGTTTCTTTAAGCCCCTCTGGCCCCGGTTTAAATGTAAACATCAGCAGAAGCAAAACTTATTCAATTCACATCAGTGAAGCAAAGTGATTGTTGATTTAAGCTCCCCAAATAGAAAGCTCATTTCAAGAAAGATTTCCCATGCAGAGCAGAATTTGCATATTTCTAAAAAACCATTCTCTGCTTTTTTCACTCTCCGGGGCTCACACAAACACTGCCTTCATTTGAATGGTAACTCGAATTGTCTCACTAGCTAGCTAGCTGCTTTGGCACTTGAGATGCAAATGTAGTGGGGAGGCGCACACGTGTGTGTGTATGTCTGTGCGTGTGTGTGTGTATGTGTGTCTGAGATGTATTTGTGCAAGCTGAAGATTGGCTGGCTCATCTCAACAGAGGTTCCATTACCTCTCAGTGGCTTTCATCTGCTCATAGGCGAAAAAAACTAGCATCTGAGGTGAATGAGACACAATCCAACATGCATAAACACACACGCAGACAAATGCGCACACGGACATACACATAGGCAAATGTACAACTTGGCTCTATACAAAAGTATAGAGCCAAGTGTGTATGTGTGTGTGTGTTCATGTGTGAGGCAGGAATACAAATAGCTTTTATCACAAACTAGAATAGCATTTGCAGCTTGTTGTGCTGGTGAGTGCAGCCTAAAAGCAGATATTTTCCTTCTGATCATGTTCTTCAAACTTTGCTGTGCAGTTAAATAGCATTTCTGTCTTAGACCACAGTCACCTTTGTATGTTTAATCGGTATTAAAGGCCTTTTGACACCATTACAACCTTACAGTTTCACTCTGATGGAGTGTCTTTAAAAAAACAAAAACAAGGCTACTTTCAGTGTTCATGGACAAATACAGTTAAATAGAAATAATGACCATCTAACCAACTAACCCTCCTATAAATGAAATACCTCATCCACCTTTAAGGTCAGTGAAAACAAATAAAAATGAGTTGACAATCTATGTTTAATAGTGAAGTAAAATAATAAAAAACGGTGAAGAGATCTGAGTACCTGATGTTTGTTCTTTTTCTTGGGTATTTTGAAGTCATTCTGCAGAAGAACCAAGCACGGCAGCTAACTAATGAGTGACACTACCGTATGAGTTTAGCTTCACATGAAGCGGCTGACTTAATTGTCTTCGTCAAAGTAGCAGCACTCTGAAACTTTATGCATCATCAGATAATGAAGTAATGTCCTAAAAGTAACTGGGATATTTATTCCCTCAGTTAAGAATGATATTTCTTGTAGGAAATGAAGGAGTTTGTGTGCATGTGGCAGACAGATGACGTGTACTAGGAAGGCAGATGCAGACTGTCACAGAGCAGGAAATTCAGACAGGACTGATTGTGTTTAGTCATGACTGACATACACACGCAGGAACAAACACTTATGGAGGTCTGGAAGTTTTACATATTGTTCGCAAACCAATTCTGTACAAGTTGGTTTTGGAAAAGGAAATGTGTGCCGGATATCTGAGAGGACCATCTGTAGATCTCTTATTAGTGCTAGTAGTTCCTGACTGCAGTGTATATGTCTGTATGTGCAAAACTCATGCCTCAAAGAAGGAGCAAAACTGGAACTTTGTGGAAACTTGACTGAAAGTAACAAATGTTAAATGTTATTAAACTCAGTTGCAAACTCAGTTACTGTCTTGGACTCAAAGGAAAAGACCGCGTTTTTAAAGTTGAAAAAATAAGAAAGAAACAACTGAAAAGTTTTGTGTATAAGCAAGCTCTCGTTACCAAAAAAAATGCAGTGTTTTAACTTTTTATTGTATTTCTTATCGGTGGCATCTCCTGTAAACTTGGCAAGAGTAACTGTGCTTAAATGATCACCAAAAACAGAGGTAGATATTATATGAAGGGACCAAAAGACACGAGGTAAGGGAGTGAAGCTCGGTGATGGTGTGATGGAAAGAATGAGGGTGAAAATGAATAAAGTGGTGTGTGTGTTTGTGTGTGCACAGAGGGCTCACCTGTCAGCCCTTATATCCATCAAAGGCTGCATCCCATTCACAACAACATGACAGAGACGTAAAGCAATCTGCCAGACCAAAAGCATTTAATTTTGAAATGGCTGCCCAATGAATCCCCATTCAGATGAACAGGGAATAACGCACACGAATATGCACACAAATGATTTTGTATGCATATACTCAAATGTGCACGTATGCATGCACAGATGCCATTATGCCCCCCCATTTATTACCTCAACCCCCACAGCCTCGGGGGGAAAGAGGAAATGTCTTTTTTAAGGATTGAATACAGCGGGATGAGCTTCGCCACTTTAACCTTACATATGCAAAATCCAGAGCTGTGTATTCATGCAGAGAGACACAAAACAGGCACTACAATCAAAAATGCGATTTCCCTGCCACTGTGATGGCTGACACTCTTATGCTGAGGACAGAATGCTCTCGTACCTAGTGACGCAGAGTTTCCTCACCGGTATTAAAATGGAAAACTTCAGTTTTATCGTATTCATTTTTGTAAATTTGGATGTTCTAAAATTTGTTTCAATTCCTTCAACACATTAGCTAAATATCTAGAGGGGTTCTTATCCCAAAGTTGAGAATCTACAACATGTTGTAATAGTTTTAACTTCCTGAAACCCCATTTTAAGATCAAAACTGCCTTAATACTTCATGAAAGAGATTAATCGATCGTTGGCATGATACCTACAGATGTCGGCTGCACATCCATGATTTGATGTCCTATTACACCACATCCCAAAGGTGTTCTATTTCAGTGCTGTAAACTCGTTTTCCTGTTCAAGAAACTATTTTTAAAACAATTTGTGCTTTTTGACATGTTGTGTTATCCTGCCACCAAAAGATGGGTACACTGGTCACAAACGGATGGGCAGTAGATCAACAGTCTGTTACTGAAATCACCTCTCGCCCTCATTCTCATACTCAGTTTGAACTTTAACTGTGTCTGCCACCTAAATGAATTGAGTTGATGACATATAATTGTCTGAATACATATTTGCATAAATGACCAGTTGAACAGGTAAACCTACCATAGTGGCTGGTGACTGTATCATAATTATTCCCCTAATGTAAAATGAAGGATCTCTTCCATGATCTAAAATTTCAAAAGAAAACCAGAAGCTAGCACAGAAACAGATGTCTGTTTCTTTGCTGAATGAATACCACATTTTTTTTCACGAGGAAGATGCTGTGCGGCATGGCCATATATACACAGATATAGCCTGGTTATGTTATTTTTAATTTCTTTAAAAGAGATTGTTTTGCAGTTTCCCAAATTCTGTCGTCTAATTACTCCAATGAAACACAAGTCTATGTTACGTTGGCCACATCATTACAATTTTGTTTCTGATCCTGAAATAAGAAGAGAAAGCTCATTATCGAGTGGACATGGCATTTGTCTTCACTGAGGCATCACGGACACTTAATGTGTAAATGTAAAAACACGGCTCAACATAACTTCAGCGAAGCACACAAACATGAAATACAATGCAACATAATTGAATTCGCGGTATGCTCTCCTGTTGTACTTTTGAAAATGGCACTATTGCCTGAAAACTGTTGTTACCGCTAGCCAGATGATGTGAGCTTTTAGCAGCATTGTGTGGCAGACAATGAGGCCACTATTGCTGCTAGCATCAGGTGTGTGTTCCTGATAGCCAATACTGAGATCAAAAGATATATTCCAGTGTATCTTAATTGAATTGAGACGCGTCCGCAACAGGGCTGAATATCAACTTTAAGTGTGCATGTGTGTCTGTTCCATAATTTTTGTATTAGGTGATTGGTTGGTGGTTGGATGGATGGGTTTGAGTGCATATAAACGTGTGTATGTGTCTGCCTGTTAATTGAATTGCATCTTCTCAATGTCTGAGAGGTGTGCATAACAGAGTGCGTTCGTACCATACACCTGTGTCAGCGCGAAGAGGCTGATTGTGTGTACAGGTGCTGGAGTGCGTTTGATGTGAAGTAGCCAAACCTCAGCAACACATGTTTTATCACACGCACATGAGGGAAGAAGGGGTGAAAAGAGAAGCATTTTCATTCGGTTTCCTGAGACAAACAACATTAAAACTAGTGGTAAACTAAAGGTTTTTAGAGAAATTATTAATTATTTCTCGAACGTTTTGTTTCTCAATAAAAGTAGTCAACATTTGGTTATCTAAGTCTCTCTTTTCTTTGATGAATGGTGTGATTTGAACAATTTGACTGTCATCATGCAATAAAAATGACACATTGTGCGGCATTTTAGTGTTCAGAAATTGTTGACAATGTTGTCACCATCTATTTTTTAACCACATGTAGGATTTTCACTCTACTTTCTATCTTTTTTAATCTCTCACTTCATTCACCTATGAAGAAAATCTGCTTGAACGTACCTTTTTTTCTTGCTCTGCAGTTTCTTCCACTGGCATTTCCAAAAGAAAGATGCCTTGGCATAATAGGGATTTTATTTAGCTTTCGCTAAGTTGTGCTGATAACTGTGCATGTTTCAAATCCAAAAGACTTTGGGCATTTATACATATGGGACGGGTGAAAAAAAGAACACGAAATAAAAGGCTATTAAAACAGAAAGACGTGGGATAACAGAGTTGCACCAATTTCCCTCCACCATCTCTGCTTTCTATCCCTCAAGCCATCTCTCTCTCTCTCTCAATTAGGAAATGAAAACTGCGATCGTCTTAAGAGGTGAGAGATTACTCTCTGACCCCGATGTGCATCATAGGGTAATTCACCACAAAATCCCCACTTTATGACTTTTACCATAATTAAGAAAATTCAATTCACTTACGACTTTTAAACCATCTTACCGATCTTCAGATTTGTGCAGTTTTCCACTTTTGAAGTAAAAAAAAAAAAGAAGCTCGTATTAACTTCTACAACTAAGATAAAGTCCTAGAGTGTATTAATGTTAAAAGCTTTATAAATGTTTGAGAGTGCATTAATGGTATAATGTTGATCACGGGGGAATCAAAGTGATGCATTCCCGTTCAGTCGTTCATCTCCTTTTCCAGATGAATAAATGAATGTAAACCATAAACGCAAAAGGTTCTGCGTCTCAAAAGTACAGGTTTTGACATACGTTGTATATTAATTTTTACAGATTACCATTTTCTGATTCTATGAGATAAGCAGCATGTGTTACTAAAAACCTGATAGCTCTATGCTGATTAATCCATTCACACGAAGACTATTTCCTTTTGTGTTTCTTCCTTCTTCTGTCGCACATCCTCCACAAGACAGACGGTTGATTATTTAGCCTGTCAGTTGCAGAAAACTTTTCTTTTCTCTCTTCTGAATTAATAAATGAAAATAAAATGCCTCGCGCTCTGTGTGTGTAATATAACAGTAGGAGAGGTCTGGCGCTCCGTATGTTCCATTTGCCCCCCTATGGAGCATAGAGGCCCTCCATCACCCATCATCTCCTTTACACACACCATGCCTGCATGTTCCTGCTTCTATACTTGTGAGGACCTCCGATGGCATTATGTCCAATTCTGTTTAGGCCGTTCACAGCATCCCACCTTTTAAAAATGTCTCCACTGGTCACCATCCTAAGTTTTCTACTGCTGTTCAGTGACATCTGGTTAAGTAGGTTAGTAAAGTGGGTTAAGTGTTATCTTTAATTATCTTTATTTTTTTATTTTTGTAAACAGTACTGAGCTGTAGGTATGAAACCTTTCTTTCTGATGAACATTCTTTCTCATCTTTTACAAATTGAATGCGAAAATGAATTTTTCAAGAGTGATTTTTATTTGAGCAAACGGATTGGTTTCTAAAAGGTTCCCATTTCCTTTAACCATTAAAAGTTAATGTTGTTATCTTGTTGTAATCTTAGCAACTTATTTAAAGCAGTCATATTATAGTCATGAAAAAAAAAAACTAATCTCTGTCCCTCTCCCACAGCATGTCTTTTATCCTGTCTTCCTTCTCTCACCCAGACCGGTCGCGGTAGATGGCCCCGCCCCTCCCTGAGCCTGGTTCTGCCGGAGGTTTCTTCCTGTTAAAAGGGAGTTTTTCCTTCCCACTGTCGCCAAAGTGCTTGCTCACAGGGGGTCATTTGATTGTTGGGTTTTTCTCTGCATGTATTATTGTAGGGTCTAACTTACAATATAAAGCACCTTGAGGTGACTGTTGTTGTGATTTTGTGCTATATAAATAAAATTGAATTGAATTGAAAAAAAAAATGAAATAAATCCGATAATGGTGTCAAATCTGAAACCACTTTTGACAAGAGTTGTAAATACCATTAACAAAGTTTTAACTGAAGAGGATTCTTTTTATGATTTGTAATCTTTGTGCAGCACTTTGTGATTCTGTCTTGAAAGGTGCTATATAAATAAAAATTTATTTATTTATTTATTATTCAGATCAAAAAAAGGTTTTCATTAGACATTCAGGAGAAATACGATATTTTTCTGTTGATTTTGAAGATTTTACTTCGCCTCTGTGTGTCGTGTGAGAGGCTAGGATCGGAAAAGTATTTGTAGAAATCTATGAATGAATGAAGAAGTCCAGCGAGGAACACAGAAGAGACAAAGTAGCAAAAACGGAGAATTTGTGTGTCTGCACGTGCGTGTGTGCGTGTATGCTTGTGTGGATGAGAGGTAGTCAGAAGTGGTTAGAGGAACAGTGGCCTCCTCAACGCCCAGAGGGTGAAAAAGCCAATGATAGCCTTTTCTGCTGCTGCTTAGGTGATAACACATAGTACCACCACCTAATGTCCTTTCTCTTTTCTCTCACACTTTCTCCCTTCCCATCTCACTTTACTATCAACACCGGCTTGCTCACTTTCTCTCCTTGCCCTCTACGTATCTGTCTCGCTCTCCATTTATTTCCCCCAGGCCCTCTCTCTGTCTCTCTGCTGCTCTTGTCTGCAGGAATGAATCAGACATAAGAGGCCAAACAAGATTTTCAACCCATTGCTTTTGATTAAGTGACTTAACACAGAGGTCTGCGGCCCGGCAATATCACTAATGGTCCGAAGAAAGAGAGATAGCGTGTTTGGGGGAAACAGAAAAAGACAGAGAGGTAGGGCAGGGAGGGGAGAGAGAGACAGACGTAGGCTAAATCTCCCACAAGTAGTGCCATTATCCCTGGCTAAAGGAGAAAGTGATTATGAACTTAAAAGGAGCTTTGCGCTCATAGCTTTCTCCACAGCAAGTTTAGTTGGAAAATTACGATTAAGCCGGATTTAGATCCACGCAAATGCCTTTTTACACACAGGAGGCAGAAGGAGAGCAGAGAACCCCCTGTACAGCAGAATGCAGAAAGACAAACAAACAGCTTCTTCTTTATCATTTTAAAAAGGATTTATTTTCATAAATCACAATTGAGCGCTGAAATTTTCTTCACGCTGAGCAAAAATTACTTTATAAAAAAAATAATAATACAAATTCTATTGCGTTTTTATTCTTTCTTCCTTTTGAAGTTTACTGGAGAACAGTGAGGATTCATAAGTTTCTAAACAGATTAACATTGCTAAACTCCTTGTTTGGGTTTTACAAGCAGATAGTTAATTCTACAAATGTTGCTTTTATGGAAATGCTAAACATATGTTTCTACTTATCTGATTTCCTGCACGATATCAAAACAATTTGGCATATGATCTGTGTGCTGACGGGATATACTGAACGCATCCTTTAAAAACATGGAAATACAATTTCATAATTATCTTTTTGCTGGAGATTGTTTTAGATGATTATGTCTGGAAATTTGATTTTTTTTTTTTTTTTTATTTCCGGCGA
>VUQR01000940.1:0-14261 GCA_015108515.1 Hemichromis elongatus
CTGTACTGTCCCCCCCCCCCCCCCCCCCCAAAAGAAAGAAAACAAAACAGAAAAAAAGATTGAAAATAAATAAGAAAAAAAATCACAATGTTGAGGGAACAGTCTGTAATGACATGTGTTTATATGAAACTTAAATAAAGTTAAATATCTCAAATACTAATTGTATTATACATGTAAACAGTAACATATCAGCCAAGCTCAGATGTGAGACACTTGACTTTAAAAACACAAGCATCAAACTTGTCAGGGTTTGTGCAAATGATTCCTCTAAACAACTCTCAACTACAATCAGTAACAACAACAAACACGGTACATGTTCAAGCTCCCGGTGGGTCAGCATTTTCATAGGTGGCGAGTCCATCCCCGTTTCCTGCTGTTCTGTCAGAGCTCCGGGCGTAGCAGTGTCCTTTGCTTTTGGTGCTGGTTGCACTCAGTTGCTTTTATATCGAGACTCGTTTAACCCCCAACTCATGACATATAGACCCTTGATCAGGAGCTTTAAGCTTCAGATTTTAATGCATGCTGTACTTGAGCCCCACGTCTCAATGTTGCTTATCATTGTGAAGGATTTATTTGATTTTAACCCAGTCTTTCCCTATGCCCAACTCCTTGTGAACACCTAGCTCCAAAGTAGGAAATGCAGTCGTCTGGTGGAAAGTCCCATCACCTCTGGTCTCACTGGATTTTGCTGAGCACCTATTCTGCATTTTAGCCAAGCTAAGGGAAGCTAACATTTAAGCCGTTTCAAATAGACTTGTCAATGCCACCCACCAACACCAGAGGCTATATTTTAATGAATACCTCTTTGGCATCAGGGACCTGAAAAAAAACCCCCATCAGTATCTGATTCTAGATGGGATTACAGCAGGGTGGGAAGAAAATACTACACTGTAGGCTAACTGCTGCCTGAGCAACTCTTATCAGCTGGTCACACGCATATAATAGAATAGGTTGCAAGCATTTGCAAGTGCAACCGGTTGACATAACATAAGCGAATTCACCTCAAGTCATTAAAGGAGGCGATACAAAGCACAATGTCCCTCTCAGCAACACAGCAAATTCAATCTTCAGTCTTTAGCAATTCACGCAAACTGCTAAGAAGACAAGACACCCATCAGTTCTTCCTCATCATTATCTCCAACTTCAGGGGGGCTGTCGCAGGTGGCCATGAGCCCCAGGCCCAGCTCTGCCAGCTCCTCGCAGCTCATGTCAGTCGTCACCATGATCTTAGTCTCCAAACGGTTACACAGAGTCCTATAGGAGGGTAGCGGGTAACCAATCTCTCTCAAGTACTCGTACCCCTTGGTGCCAACCGCACAGCGGATGTTCCGGGCTTTCAGGATTGTCTCTGGAGACCAGACGGCGCGTCGGGAGCGTTTGGCGAGGGACAGGGCTCGGATCTGGTCCTCATACAGAAAGTTCTGGAGACCCTTTTCAAGCCGGTCAAGTCGATAAAGACGCTTCTTCATCTCTTCAGCCTGACAAAGACAGGAGTGTGTGGTTTGTTTGGGCCATTTTATTGCACGTATACACTTATTATTTTTTAACAACTTTCATAATAATTTCCATAACTCAATGAAACCCTACAATGCTGTCAAAAAAAAATTAAAGTACAACAAACCAGGCTTTGATTTGCAGAGGAAGTCATCAGCTGTCCTACCTCTTTCTGTAGCCTTGCAGTGTGTTGCATCTCCTGCTCCAGCTGTTTCTTAAGCAGCTGGCAATGTGTGCAGGGCTGCTGATTTTCAGATGTTCTGTCGCCATCTTCCTCCCCCAGGCCAGGCAAAGGGGTGCGTCTGGCATAGCCATGGTCCCCGAAATTTAGCTCCTTCTCCACTACACCAAAACACAAGGGGAAAACGTGCAAATACATTTCTGAGAACTAGAAAAGAAAGACGTCCAAACAAGACGATATCGTCTTAAATATTTCTGCAGACATACTGTACTGTCACTGAACTTCTGGGTTGCTCTGTTGAGACAAATATAGCGTTTTTTTCTGCAAAATCATCGTCTACGTTTACGAGCAACCAAAAACCACTGCTAACGTGGCATATGTTGCTGAGCTGTTTTCACTGTATTTTCCAATGGAAACGCTATCTACAGGGGTTCATGATGAGAAAAGTAAGAGATAACAGACACAGTAAGTGTTGTGACGTTCCACACACATCAAGCATTCAATTCAATTTTAATAGGAGTAAAAAGGATCCAGAGCAACTTTACATCTTATATTTCCAGTACCTGGCTCAGGTTTCAAAGGGTGCAGGATGTAGGGAACCGTGAACGCGGGGTAGGGAGGGTCTCCTACATTGAACAGAGTTGGGATAGCATTAGGCTTCAGCTTCTTCCCCCCGGCTGGAGACCTGGCTATTTCCTCAAACTGGCTCTGCTCAAAATGGTCCTGAAAGAAATGAAGCAAGTGCAAAGACAACATACACTTAATCCAGATAATGAATAACCAAAAGACAATAACATGAATTATAAAAGAAAGAGTTACAATTAGCTGAACTTAGAAGACAATTATCCAGTGATTAAATATATAAATCCTAATTCTATTTATTCATCTAATCCATGCTTCTAGTCTGTCTTGGTTTGGGTCTACTTGTTTCTACTACTATGCTGTAAACTTACTTCACAGAGTCTGGAGTGAGGAGTTGGTTCAAAGTCCCGTCGACAGTTCACCACCCATTTCTTCTTCCGCACCGGGTCTTTGGGAAACCGAAACAGCTGCTTGCCTATGCTGGTTGAATTGGAGCAGTTTGGAGCGGAGCAGCCACCCATTGCACACACAATCACAACCAACAACAACAGCAAAGCTAAATGTTAAGTTAGCTTGGCTTACAGCTCAGCTCTGACTTTTAATCATTACTAACTGCGTGCACGCTCTAAAAACGAGAAAATGTTACATTTGCATTAAACGTTCACTTGTGGAAACCACAGTTGTGTCCTGTGGATTTCTAACAGGGAAAAAACCCCGAAAACAACTTATATCATCCTAACAGGGATAAAATATAGGTGACTTTGTTTGAGCCAAAATGGCGCACTTCCCCACGGTCGTCAAGTACAGTGACGCACTGTTTGTATGCGTCTGTCAGAAATGCCTGATTGAAAATGCCACGTAAGCTCAAAAAGCGAAACAGAAGCGACCAAATGAAAACATAAAGCACGCACATTTGATAACGTTTTACGCAAAATAATTTTTAAATACTTTTTTGCAAGTATTTTGCGGCAAGTACTCTTTATTTGGAGTCAGGAAATAGTCGAACTGCTGTGTGATATTTTGTCACAGGACCCAAAGTAGCACATTGAGATGTTTTTGGAAGTTGTTAGCACGTGATACAATTAAATACTCAAAAAACACCAGTAGTTAAAGTAAACCCTGAGATTTTAAAGACATTGCAACAAATAAGCAACGAGCAATGTCTCAGAAATCCAGCAGCTGTTAATTAAAACTCTTCCTGAGATAAACTAGCTCATATTTCAGGTAGTCATCAGCAACTTTGCAGCTTGAGACGAGCATGGCATCTTCGCTGGTAGTTCCTGTCATTGATGTCCAAAATGAAAACTTCAAAGAGCTTTGGCCTGCTATGGTCGTGGCTATTAAAACGGCGTCATTCGTTGCACTGGACACGGTAAGTACAAGTTCTGCGTGTTGAAATAATTTGGTTTCTACCAGGTTTCTCGTCACTTTAGATGCACAGTTTGTAATGTGGGAGTTTGCAGAAAATCCACATTCCTGTTTTTTTTAGGAGCTGAGCGGTCTTGGAAACAGGAAGTCCTTGCTGGCTGAGTGAGTAAAAGTCTTTGTGAGCTGAAATAGTGTTAGTAGATTGTTCAAGAAGCCTTGGAAAGTAGATGCTTGTAGTTTTCACTGACTCTGGTAATATTTCAGATCCATTGAGGACAGATACAACGCTATATGTCATGCAGCTCGGTCCCGCTCCATCCTCTCGTTGGGAATCGCCTGCTACAAGAAACTGGATCAAAAGGTTCAAAATGATGCTTTTAACTGTTGTCATGTACTACACATTAAAGCAGTAATTACACAGTACTCATAGGTGTAACATGCTGGGACAGCAGTGCCAGTTAGACTGTTAATACACATTTGAAAAACGTTATTAGATCTATGCGTATTTAATTACAGACACTGCCACCGCAGACTTCACAAATACCACAGGTGATCACACGCATCCTTCCTTCTCTTCCCCCAGCCTGCAGACTCGTACCTGGTCCAGGTGTATAACCTCACGCTTCTGTGTTCAGAGGAGTACATCATAGAGCCCCAGTCAGTGCATTTCCTGGTGCAGCACGGATTTGACTTCAACAAGCAGTACGGACACGGAATCCCGTACTGCAAGGGCAACAATAAGGTAACGATGCTTTGAGTTGTGTCGTCCATTCTGAGTGTTGTGTACCTGCTGTGTCCACGCTGCTGCTTTTCTCTGTTATTTACCACGACTGTGTTTTGTCCAGCTCACCACATGGTCAGTGTCATGTGTTTGTCTTCTTAGCCAGAAGGTGTGCTTACTTTTTCAAATAACATCACATCTGTGGACGTGTTGAACTTAACACGCCAGGGAGTAGCAGTAGGTAGGTTTGCCTCTGATGTCAGCTCATTTTCCTCTCTGTTCTTTGTTCTCTGTAAGGCAGGCGCAGATGACCGCGGCGTTCACATCCGAGCACTGTTCACCGAACTGCTGCGTGCTCGCAAACCCCTGGTGCTGCACAATGGTCTCATTGACATGGCTTTTCTGTACCAGGTGCAACTTGTTATCCTGTTTTCACTTTCCTAAGATGTTCAGTCTGTTTATGACATTTTTTAAACACCTTTAACATTTATAAAGTGTTTGTAACAATAGAACTGTTATATTTACTGTGTAAGATTGATGTTTATCGCTGTTGTTTCACATCAACGTGGTCCTGGGTTCAGAGCCAGAGCACCTCTGTGTATTGTACATTTGCAATAAAAGAAAAGCTCCGAGGTTAATGCTGCTCGTCTCGGACCTGGATATGTTTTGCCAAACTGATTCTACATTTCTGATGACTTCCTGGTCAAAGAGACGTTTGAGAGGATTGACGAATGGTTATGTTTTTTCCTGTTAGAGTTTCTACGCTCACCTGCCCGAGCGCCTGGCCACCTTCACCGCCGACCTGTCGGAGATGTTCCCCGCTGGGATATACGACACCAAATATGTCACTGAATTTGAGCTTCGACTCTCTGCTTCCTATCTTGAGTACGCCTACAAGAAATGGTGAGTAAAGATTTTTTTATTTATTTATTGTGTTTTTATTGATTTTTTTTTTTTAGTGGACACTTTGCTCAACTTGATGCAAATTAAGTTCTCTAAAAGTTAACAGGACTGTTCTCTGTAATGTAATGCAGCTGTTACCAGCGTGTAAAACCAAGAACAAAGCCCTTTAACAGCTCTTAAAATAATTGATAGCTCTATTTTTTTTACCCATTGGCTAAGTCAACGATGACGTTGATAAGATTAAAAACAGAGCAGAAAGTACTGGTGTCCATAATTATGTCAGCATACCTTGTCTTTGACACATTAGGCCTGTTTACCCTTTAGAGCCAAATGAATTCGGTCACCTCTCACTCTTCCTTCATATCATGTTCTCCTCGTCCCAGTAAGCTGGATAATGGACGCAGTGTGGACTGTGGAACAACTGGGCCTCATGTTCACATAGAGTTCTGTCAGTATGCTGGTCACATGTCCACCTATGTAGACTACAGGGAGTGTCCGGCTGTCGCTTCTATTGAGGAACAGACTGACATCTGTCAGCGATTCTCTGTAAGTTTTTAACCTTGGATTGGAGCAATCGTCAGTCGTACACTTTGTACGTTTTTTTTTCTTTTGTATATCTGTTGCAATGCCGGAGCCAAAGACATATCATGACATTTTGTGTGTTTTTACTAATTTACCTAACGTTGTGTTTGTTTGTTTGTCTGCCAGGCATTTGGTTGGTGTCCGAATGGCACGAAGTGTCCGTTGTCCCACGACACAGACCGCATCATCCTCCAGGACGAGAAAAATAAGGAGGACAAGTGGAAGAAAAGGAAGAGAAAGAGAGAGAAGAAGAGAAGTGGAGAGTGCTCCTCTATCTTTGATGGTGCTCCGGAAAATAAAATCCCCAACATGGAAGTGGATCCAGGAGATCCTCCAGGGGACCAGCGAGGGACAGTTACTGAGCTGAGCCCAGACGGTTTGCCAGCAACGGTCAGTGATGGAAACAGCTTGGAGAACAGCAGTGTATGTGACGAGAACACAGACTCCAGAAACCCCGCAACAACAGCCTCAGTTGATGACAGCCCGAACACACGAAACAACACAAATGATGGAAAAAGCGGAGCAGGACGTGGGACAGGAGCAGGGAGCGAAAAGAGGAATGACCACTCAGCTGGGAGTGAAAGCCAGAAGAAGAACGCTGATGCAGGGACACATCGGGCAGGATTCGACGCCTTTATGACAGGATACATTTTCGCGTACTCCTGTACCGTCATCAGGAAGGGAGAAGCTGGAGAAGCAGACAAGGAGCAGGAGGAGGAGGAGGAGCAGTCATGGCTTCCTACCTGTCTCAACAAGGTCTATCTGAGTGGCAAGGCGGCGCCTCTCAATGTGGTAAAGAGTACCTTCTCCAAGTCGTCCAAGGCCCACATGCAGAAGATGCGGATGGTGTGGGGCGAAAGGTGCTGAATTTTGTCTCTCTTGGTTCGTAAGGAATAAATCCCACAGACTTGGACTTGAATCCGGTGACCATTAGGCGTGTTTATTATTTGAAATATATTTGCTTGTAATTGGCTTTGTGTAAATGTCCCGGTTCACCTGACTCAGGTGGTCTCCAGACTTTGTCAAAACCTTTGTCCAGATCTAATCAATCCAATAAATACCGGTGTCAGTATTTTAGTGTTTCCTTCAGCCTCAGCTTACTTTGTGGTATTTCAGTGTTGGCGTGCTAAGTCATTTTCAGCATTTAGGAACACTGCGGTTAGCAGTAGCCCTAAACACAGCAGTGCTAAGCTGTGAGTGAACGGCAGGTTTACTCCTGACTGAGAATGAGAGCAGAGTTCTTGGGTAATCATCATTTTATCCTCTTAGGGAAATGTTCCTGGAGGATGGAGGAAGTGATACCACTGACCCTAAACCTACTAGAACACTACTTTCTAATGCAGTCATTACTCCAGTTGTCAAATTTTACATCTAAGATTCCTTGAGTATCGAGGGATTATAACCACAATGGTGAATAAGCACCCACTTCCTCAAATCAATACAGGTCTTCTTTTGAAAAAACATCCCATAATATTTTGCTTACAGTTGATTAAAAGCTTAAATGTGTTTTTCTGCTCTTAAAATGTGAGTTGGCAATCGTCAAGTAATTTAGATATCATAAATACAACCCATGGGTGTGTGATTTATAACTGAAAGGGTTTGGACGTACAAAGGAGGAATAGTGGATGCAGTGAACAAAGGGCGTGGAGTATGGAGCGGCCAGGCAGGAGGAACATCGGAGCTCGCAGAGTGAGGTGCTATTAGCTGAGCTCATAATGTAAAAGATGTTATTTTTTCATTCCTACAGTAAGACAGGCCCCACATCATCTAATCAGAGTTTTACTATTTTAAACAGTTGTAAAGTTATAACCTGCTGTGGGTGATAACCCTGTTATCTATGAACAATTTGAAATGTAATAAGTGAATTGATAAATTATGTACGTAGGTTCTACGTGATGATAACATATGGACTTCTGCGCACTGTTGTGTGAACGCCTGTTCTCTTTTTAAGAGCTTTACCATTCAGCTAAACATAGATAATTAAGTGTGATAAATGCGTGAATCATAATGAAATATTGAACAATCAGTAGTTTGGAACTAAACTTAGCTTAATTAAAAATGCCATATTTTAAATTACTGTGTTATTTCTTAGATTATTTTCTCAGAAATTATAAGGAAATTTAAAAAACCTATTACAATGGCAAATTATATGAAAGACTATGCTGCATTTTATGCATAATTGTTCATTTTTATTTTATATTATTTTATTCTATTTTTTTGTTTATGGGACACAGAAATAAACGCGAGCTCAACGAGCAGGAGCAAAATTGGGGCGCAGTGGCGCCTCGCATGCAGAAGAGGGCAGTAAGGTGCAGTGATGTCATCTGGACTCTGCTGAAAAGAAAGCAACGAAGAAGAAACACCCCAGTCGGGAGGAAGGAGTGTGTGTAGTGAAGGAGCTGGTTACAATCCTCCGACCTGTAATGTGCGTGTCTCCTTTGGTTCACACAGGCTTCACCTCAGCGCTCTGTGGCACGGCTACAGTATTTTTTCTGTAACGGCCAAATGAGCGAGACGACGTTAACGTCAGAAAACCGCAGCTGATACTCTAGCATTCAGAAATGGCAGCCGATGAAATAGACTATAACATCGTGTTTCCAGATGCAGGGACGTCGGGTGAGCAACATTTCATTGTACTGTATGCTCATGCCTCTGTTAGCTTAGCCTACACGCTAGCTGTGCATTACAAAGCCGCGTTAAAAATGTGTTTTTTCCTGATAACTGCTTGCTTGGGTAGTTAAAGCTAATTTAGCTTAGCTTGCTCTGACTGTTTGACTTATTTTCTTTATTTCTTTGTTTTTTTTCATGTGTTTTAATCGTGTTCCTTGTTTTCAGAGAGACACTGGCAGGGGACAAAGGAGCCAGTTGTGATACTGTTGGGCTGGGCTGGATGCAAAGACAAGCACCTCTCGAAATACAGCTCCATCTACAATGAACAGGTTCACACTATATGACACGAGCAACTCACCTGCTCTCATCCCTTTATGATGATTGTGGCATTATAAATGTTGCACAGGACTGGCCAGTATTTACATCCACTCCTCTCATTCATGCTCATTGTCTTTGTTTTCCGTGCTTGCAGGGCTGCGTCACCATCCGCTACACAGCTCCTTTGAAGACCGTCTTCATCTCTGAGTCGTTTGGATACAAGGAGCTGAGAAACACGGCTCTCAAACTGCTGGAGATCCTCTATGACTACGAGGTGGAGAACAGTCCTATTTTCTTTCACACGTTCAGCAATGGTGGCTTCATGCTTTACCGCTACATTGTAGAGCTGCTGCACAGTGACAAACAGTTCAGCTCGCTGTCTGTCGTCGGGGCCATCGTGGACAGCGCTCCAGGTAGCGGGAACGTCCGTGGGGCCCTGCGTGCACTGACGGCCACCTTGGGGCCCAAAATAAGTCCTATTTTAAGGTACATCCTCCTAGTGCTCTTTGCTGTGACTGTTTTCCTTCTGAGAATCGTGTTGTACCCTTTGACCAAGTACATTCACAAGAACCACTACGATGCCGTGCAGGACAGGCCGCCCGCCTGGCCTCATTTCTTTCTGTACTCCAGGGAAGACCAGGTGATTAGGCACAAAGATGTTGAGGTCTTTTTGGAGACTTTGAAGCAGAAAGGCGTCCCCGTGGACAGTTTTGATTTTGTCTCCAGCCCCCATGTCGGCCATTTCCGGTATTTTCCTGAAGAGTATACTCTCAAGTGCCACGACTTCCTGGTTGCCTGCATGAAGGAGTTGGAGGGGACCGAAACAAAAAAGAGACAACATATTCAAAGTCATTGAAATGTCTGCAAAACTGTCATTTGCAGATGACAAAGGGAAGAAAACAAGACTGCCGAGTCAGTCAGTGTGACAGTAGGGAGTGAAGTCCTGCCACTAGCTCACGTGCTGATTAAGTATGTGAAGCAGTTATTTACCACACGAACCTGATGACAAATTTAATCCAATCAGTAGCTATACACTGGAGAATTTGGACTCTATCCTTTAGGATAATTTAAATATATTTAATATTGATGTGAAATGTGATTTATTGTAGATTAGCGGTAGTGGTAAGAAGTTTTGAAAATGAAAAATCTGGTTGGTCTGTATCTCCTATTTATGAAATTTAATATATACGTGGTTATACTCTAATGGTTTTATATTGAATGAGAATACAAGGGCGCTTCAAGGAAGGCAGATGTTAAATGAAGTGATCGAATGTTTTCTTCAAAATTGTTGCCACGTAGAGTAAATTCCTTTTATTTTCCTGTGTAAGAAAAAAAGTAAATACCCAGCCCTAATATGTGACTTTTAACATTAATTCAATGGAAGGACAAAGCTGATTAACGATGAATGTATATGTCCTCTACAACTAATGTGTTCTTTTTAACTGACGTGCCTTCAATAAACCTGAATGCTCAGAAGATGTTGGTGGATTTCTTTTGGTAAGACGCCTCGTTTATTTTTGCCCAGTAATAGGATGAGCAATGTTCCAGTGAACAAATGCCGGCAATGAAACGTTCTCTGCTGTATATACAGTGGGGAAAGTAATTCGGTTATCTGCTATTTTACTTTGCTCATGAAGAAATGAACAGTCTCTGTTCACTTGCCTTTCTTTTAGTTTAATGGTGAGAGACAAAACATCAACCAAAAGTCCTTAAAAAAACCCACGTTGCATAAAAGTTATAAATTGTTTTGCATCATTGAGAGAAAAAAGTATTTGATCCCCAACAACCATGCCGGAATTCTGGCTACCCCAAATTGGCTGTGTCCATATGATGCACACATTAAAATCAATGACACCTCTCTGTGTGTAAAGCACACCTGTCCACAGAATCCATCTTTAAGACCAAAGGATGTTGGACGTAAAGTTGTAGAACTTAACAAGGCCAGAATGGATTCAAGATCATCAGCAAGAAGCTTGGTAAGAAGGTGAGAATTGCTGGTGCAGTGATTGGTAAATGGAAGAAATATAAAGTGACTATCAATTGCCCTCAGCCTGGAGCTCCATGCAAGATCTTGCCTCATGGAGTTAGAAAGGTGGTGGATCAGCCAAAAACCTCATCAGGTGGAGCAGTTAATGATCTGAAGGTGGCTGGGACCACAATCACCAGGAACATCATCGGTAACACATCTACACGTACAGGCCTGCCTCACGGTTAGATTAAACCAAAACTAAGTTATTTGGCATCAGTAGTTTGTGTCAACAGACAATATGGGGGATGCTCATAATGATGACGATGGTGCAACCTGGCAGACTGAACCATGATGTCCCACAGTTGTTCTACTGGATTAAGGTCAGGTAAGCGTGGTAGCCAGTCAGTGGTATCGGTTCCTGCCTGTTTACTCTCCACATGAGGCTGGGCATTGTCGTGCACCAGAAGGAGCCCAGACCCCACTGCACCAGTGTAGTGTCTGACAATGGGTCCTTTCATCCTGATGCCCGATAATTAGAATCTTGCTCCGCGGTGCCGTGCAGTGAGCACAGGGCACAATAGATGCTGTTCGGCCCTCAGGCCACCCTCATGAAGTCTGTTACTGATTGTTTGATCAGAGACATTAACACGTGTCCTGCTGGGGGTCATTTTGTAGCTCTGACAGTGCTCATCCAGTTCCTCTTTGCACCAAGGAACAGATAACTGTTCTGCTGATGGGTTAACAACCTCATTGTTGGCTCTCTAGAGCACCAGCCCAAACTGAGGAATATAAATCTAATTTACAGAAACTCCTGTGGCATGGCCACCTTTTAGGAAAGCCAAAAGAAGACCGTGATGATACTGAATAAAGAGAAGGCACTGGGCAGGAAAAGTGACTGAATAACTACAAAGAGATCTGCAAGGTACCGAACTGGAGATGGCTCCACACACCACGGCTGCATGGCCCGTGGTCATTTTACAGTCTGTGTTTTAGTCCTCTACACAAGGGCGGTCGGCTTTTTGTCTGCACACAGGCCCTCGATGGCACAGAGTCCTTCCTGTCACGTATAAAACAAATCTTCTGATTTTTTTAATTCATATAAAATGTTGTACTAATCACAGTGTTATCAAAACAGATCATTATAGGGGATTTTAATTTGGAGAAACCTTTCTTTGAGTGGTTCAGATGGCTGTCTTATATCAGTTCCAGATTCCTTCACCTCGTGTACTTTAATAAGCTTTATCAGCAGGCTTAGTGAAGGAAGGACATCAGATACAATCCAACCATTTCACCCGCACTCCTGTCATGAGACATCAGGGACTGTTTGAAGAGCGCGGCTCTGAAATGGTCCGGCAGGGATGCTTATTGAATGTCTACGACATGTCAGATTTGACATTTGAAAGAGCAAGTGGCTGGCATTTGTCTCCGCGCCAGGCCAGGCTCTGGCACTTCATGTATCATGAAGAACTGCTTGGAGGAAAGGGAGAAAGAGGAAAGTTTACATATCGGCACAGACAGATGAACATCGCTTACTGGAGTGCACGTTGTGAGACAGGCTGCTCTGATCCTGCTGTCTCCAGCTGATGTCCTGCAGTGGCTGCCTCGATAACTCTGAGTCAAAATGCTGTGATATTCAATTTTCACTTTCTTTTTCGCAAAGTTACATCAACATCAGTCATAGACGGTGTTTCTATTACTTCAGAAACACTGACGAGAAGATTTGAGAGTGATAGAGCTATTCCAATCTTTTACGTGCTACAGTCAGAATAAAAATGATCACAATCAAAACTAATGCAACTGTGTGCACTAAACTGGTGATCTGGTTGCCCTTAAATTGACTGTCTTAAGGAAGAGACCTGGTCTACAACCACTCACAGCCAGTCGCCACCTTTAAAGCAACTTTGACGCATCAAGACTGCAATAAGACACAATGAGTCAGATACCAGTTTACAACTGAGCTGGATTAAGTTGAACATTACTTATAATCTGTTTGTGATTACATGGAGATAAAATATAATAAATCTGCTAAAGTTGCAAATTAAATGCCATCTGCTTTGATAAAAGTCAACTATAACTGCTTATATTCAGCCTCCAGCCATCATCTTGTAGATGTGAAAAGATAATCCTTCCCAAATAGTGACGCAGTTGCAGCAGGTCAGCAATTGAACTGCAAAATGACAGCATTGCTTTTACATAGAAGTATAACTAGAAGACAACCAGTCACCGACCAGTCGAGTCCCTTTTTACAAAGACACATATCACAGATGAGTTGCGCTCAGTGGTGCAGACTGACTCACACTGATTGCAACCTGTTGGCAATCTGCCTGCTTTCAAAAATTAGACAGCAAGCATTTGCAAACTGTTGCCAGTCTGTCTGAGAGTGATTGCAAGGAGGTTGCTGTCTTATTTATACTCTTGTGAGATTGAGCCACTAAGCAACAATAAGCTATACAACAAGAAACTGTACTATAATGTATAAGATTAGTCTGAGATACTTTCTTGAGAACATCAAGATAATGTGGACCATTTTATTTTTTAAAAATGAAATTGACGTGTTAAAGAAATTGAAAATTGACAATTGAATCCTGAAATCCATTCATAACTTTTTGAGCCATCGGTGACATAACCTTCTTATCAGATGGCATAGAAATATAAACATTTACAACTACATTTATATAATTATACAACGTAATTAAAACACAAATGTTTGAAAGTTAATTTTGCAGCGTTACATAGTGGTAAATCACTTTATTCTAGGTTTCTCACACTGTGGCGAGTGGGCCAGTGATAGCAACCTTGTTATGGTTTCATGTTGCTATGTAGCCCGGAAAAAAAAAGGAGGAGCTACTGTAGAGTTTATTCATCCACCCTTCATGGCTGTGCAGTACAGATTATAACCAAGGAAGTATTTTCCTTCATTTTGAACTCTTCTGTTTTGGCTATCATAGCAGAATAAACCTTCCTAACATTAACAGCTACAGCTGATGTCAGCCACCACATTGGCAGTTAAGAATCTGCATACCAACTTTAAAAGGACAAGTACCAACATAAACCACCACTGCATGGCATTAGTAGAACAATTAAATAAAAAGAAAAATGACATATTCTGATTGCTTGATGTTAATGTTAGCATTTATTTTTGTATTGAAATAAAAACCAACAAAGAAGTAAAATATTACTGTATGTAAATGTTGCATTCATTATAATCGGAAACTCACAATATCCATAAGGCAAACACAAATACCTGCAAGTCTTTTCTTCTATGGAGTGACACAAATATTCCTGAAGAGGGCAGCATTGTCTCACAATTTCCATGCTGCAGTTTGTCAGTAAAGCCTGAATTTTGCAGTAAGCCAACTAGAGTAGAGTGGATATATTATTCTTGGTTCCCGAGGGGAACATTATCTTCAGAAGCGACTTCAGTTCATGTTGGGACTGCTTTGCATTGAATAAAAGTGGATAGCGTAGCGCACCAAGGAGTGACCTCTGCAGGTGAACGCCAACATCAGATCCCTGAAACCCTACTACCCCCC
>VUQR01000941.1:6327-31244 GCA_015108515.1 Hemichromis elongatus
CACACACACACACACACACACACACACACACACACACACACACAAAATTGCAACCTGCTGTAACTGTAGTGGTATAGAAAAACATATGCGACATAATGCGGGCTGTCTGTCATTCCACTTGTTCGCTAATGAATACGACATGAGCAGACTGAATTATTTGACAGGACCACATCCTTTGGCAGGCTGCAGATCCTTAGCGCAAAGAACCCGAGCGAGCCGACAGCTTGTATTTTGACTCATTCCTGATTATCTGTCTGTTCATCATTTTATAATAACAACTCCACTAACTACATGCAGTAGGTGTCTCCTGGGTTATGATAAAGTTTTGTAACAACATGTCACCACTTGTAACCGTGACTCAGAGGTAGAGCAAATTTAAAAAATCACAGAAAGGAAGGACATTTGTCAAACAATCCAAGTGAGCATCAAAAAGGAAACAAGAACAACGGAAACACGTGAAATACTACAAAGTATAAAGTATAAATAAAACTGACTTGAGGGAGTCTGTTGCTGCCTGGGTTATTAATAGCTAAGGTCCACCAATACTCAGAATCTGATCTAATTCATCACATTTCTATCATCAGTTTTGTCGTGCAGTGTACATTTTTATCCCTGTCAGGTTACAGCTGACAAGGATAAGTGGAAGAGAACCGATTGATGGATGGAGGTTACCGCTAAAAAATTCGGTTCAAAAATTGAATATAAAGTTTTGGCCACAGAAAGAATAAAGTATAAATATATTTTATGCTGTACATGATGAAAACAGGGTGAGACAAGCTGATTATAAACGACTGTTCTCTTTCCTGCTTTTAAAAAAGATCAGCATTGACTTCCTTAGTCCTTTGGGTTGCCATGGTAAATTGTGATATCACTCTTTTATGTGTTATTAATAGGGGTGGGAATTTAACACATTAATTGCGATTAATAATTTGAAAAATAACGCGTTAAAAAAATTGATGCATTTATCGCACTTTGCATTCTAAGCAAAGGGGAACTTTTGTCAATGCACGATTTCCTGGAATACCAATTACGCTGATGCACACAGCTACAAAAATAGAGAAACCAGAATTGTAAGTGCGTTGCTACGACTGATCGGAGCCAGATTTCATTTCAAAAGACTACCCGACAGAAGCCTTCATAAAAGCACAGTTTTGTGCAAAATGTGCAAAAAGGAGATTGGACACCACCGAAGCACCTTAACCTTACGGTACCATCTAAAAGCAAAACATGTGGCAGCGAGCACAGAAACTGTGGGAGCTGCTAGCGCTAGCAGTTCGGGTACCAACAAAAAGTGTCGGCAGCCCAGACTTGATGAAATGACTGGCTTCAGGACCAAAATTAGTAAGTCAACATCGGACCGGCTTACAAATTCTCTCGCAAAATGCATTGCCCTGGACTGTAGAGCACTATCAGTGGTAGAAGATAGGGAGGTTAGAAAATGTGCTACAGTTAGCGTCAGGTGATCCAACTTTCCAACTGCTGTGTCGAACGACTGTTTCAAGAAAAAATATAACAGCTTTATGACACTGAAAAACAAGCAAAATTAGAGGCATTGCAGACAGCCCTGCTAATATGGAGGAACTCCACCAGGAGCAAACAAGACTGGGGCAACAGAAAGAGCCACTCATACGGGATGTTTCCACACGGTGGAATCCAACCCTGGATATGGTTTCTCTCTACTAAAGAATCAAGAGGCTGTTTTCGCTGCTTTAGACAAACAATTAATTAGAAAAAAAAAATTCGATTCATTTTTTTTAATCCAGTCCCACTCCTAGTGATTAACTAGATGTAACTACACGTACGTTTGAAAGAAAATTTAATCTCAATGTTTAGCAGTTAGCAAACTTTCCATCACGTACTGTAATACATAAGCTATTCCTCTCTACCTCCTGTGTAGCAAATGGTTGAGAGGAAATTACTGATGAACATAGGGGGTCATTTAGGAGCCAGAGAAAAATATTTCCTTCTGCAGTTAGCAGAACACAAACAGGAGAGTGAATATTGGACAACAGTCTAAATAAATGATGAAGTTACTCTGTAGGATGTCAGATCGTAACAGACTGTTGTGGTCGAAGGTTAGAGAAGCGAGTCTGTGACTACAAGATCAATGGATCAGTCCTGGGTCATCTCTCTCTTCAACACCACAGCTCCACCGATGCTGTTTCTGCACACTCCTACACACAGTCCACAGCTGTGTACAAGTCAAACTTTCCTTGATAAACACATGTTAAATCAAGTTGGTGGGAGATGGTGTAGATGAGGTACTAGATGAGGTCAGTACCTGAAGCCAACAAGTTGGTTGTCATCTTGAGCAGCTCACCAACTCCTTTTACTTTATTTGTGATTCAGTGCAACATTAGACAACTCTGGCTTTTCCACATGTGCCGTTCTAGAGAATTCAACAGTGATGGCAAATTTTGTAATAAAGCTGCCTAAGCCTTTACTGCACGAGAAGTGGAACTTTAACCATATATTTTATACAGGTGTCCTAGGTGTGTGTGCCACCACGATAACTGATCCCCAAGCCCCCCAAAAGAATCCCCACAGAAGGTTTTGGTTAAACTTGTTTAACCTCCCAGTTACTAGTTTTCAGCTGATTAGCTAACATTAGTGGGCTAAGATCACAAACACTAAAAGATGAACACAGCATTTGGGCCTTAAAGTGAAAATAATACAAAAGCAACTTAAACCTGATTTTTTTTTTTTTTATTAGCCAGCCAGGAATCGCTGCACTAGGAAAACTGGGAAAATTGCCCTCATCTCCCTCTCCCTGTGACCTCGGAAAACATTTTCTGATATGTTTATGGGCCCAATCGCTAGTTTCTTATCATTGCAAACACCAACTGCGGGCCACTACCTTCCATTATTAACCCAATTACCTGTACTGCAGTCACTGTCAGCAGGCACCAGTAGACACTGTCACTATGATTTCCCCGTCACCGTGACGACGGCTGTGCTGGATGGTGGAGCACATAAATCGGCCTCTGGTGATAACAAGGCACCACGCGATGGTCGTGTTTTTGACATGCACATTGTTTTGTGACCAAAATATTACCAAAGCACAAAAGTGCATAAAGTTAAAAAAAAAATCTTATGCATCAGAACAAATAAAAATACTTATGCACCAAAAGTTCATTTACTCTCACATCTGGTGTCCATCAGAAAGTCTTCCAAGAACAGAATGTTTACGGCTTGAGATTAGCTCCGGGCCTGATGATGCAGGGTCTATTAGCATACAGCTGTTCACATTCCTCTGGCTCCGAGCAATAATCGCTGATTACTCAAGATGCGGCAATCAGAAAATAAACCCCTGTTGATTTTCATTCATTGTGCCCTGTGAACCCACCATCTGATCCATCAATTTTCAAAGCTGCAGTATACAAAAGCTACACATAAAATAAAATAAAAAAGTCTTTTGTTTGGGTTTCTGCCCAAAATAATTACAAAGTTGCGAAGGACAGGTTTTAAAAAATGATTTCTTCTACAATAAGAATAAGTTTCATATATTGTATTTTGTCTAAAGAGATTTTTTTTTTTACTTGAAATCTGAAATGATTAGGTTTTATTTAAAGCAGGATTTTACAAAGACCGGTGTTTCCAGAAGTGCCACAAGTTTATCGAAGTAATCTACTCTAAAGAGTATATCCCAAAAGTAGTACGGCATATCTTCCAGTTGGAACCTTTGTTCCTTTGTTATGAATGCATGTGTCAGATGCTTCACTTCATAATAAGGCCCTGGTCTGGAAGAGTCTTCGTCCTATCAGAGGTGGACACACTGGATAATTTACAATAAAGGGCCGAGGTCAGCCCTGTATGTCTGTCTGTCCTTGAAAACAATGAAAACACGTCCCTGTGCGTGTGTGCGCGTGTGTGTACTCACAGCCAGGAGGCGGTTCTTGTCCTTCTCGGCGTTGTTGAGAGCGGTCTCCAGGGTCACCCTGTTCTTCTTGGCGACTTCCTCCAGGGCTCGAGCTTGGCTCTCCTTCATCTGGCTGGTCTCGTCTTCGTATCGAGCTCGCAGACTGTTCACGTCCTTCTCGTGGGACGTTTTCTCATCACGCAGGGTCTGAAAAACACGGAAAACGCACGTGCGCAATTAAATTATGAGCGCTGCGATAGACGACAGACACACAGAGTTCAGGCTGACATTCACACCATATGCTGCATTATTCAGCCATATTGCCAGCGTTTGCTTGGGGACAACCAAGGATTTAATCCTCCAGGCTGTCTCTATACAGTGCTACTCTTTCTCTCCACGTCACTCACATGTGGTATTCTTTGAACAGTAGAAGTTGATAAAGATTGGGCACAGCCTATCTGGGATTACTGATAATGGGATTATTGATTAGGGCACAATGAAGCCCATTATCAGTTTTAAAAATAAAGATAAAATCGTTTAGATTCTAGATGTCCAGAGTCTTTATCACACTGGTGTTTGGGTTTTTTTTTTTCCAGTATGCTAAAGCGGTCTAGCTGATAACAGAAGGAGTTATTTTTACTCATTATTTAACCAATAGGTCTTTGAGTTCACGCAGAAAGAAACAAACAGACTTTGGGATGTTTTATAGAGAAAAACAAAGTGAAATGAACAGCTGCTGATTGAAGACTCTGACCAACACATTTAAACATTGTAAAAAGATCTTTAATATAGGCAGGCATCTAATATTACTGTAAAAATCCAAAAACTAAATTTATAGCAAAATATGATCCACGGTGAGCAGTGTCTTTGTTGTTAACCACAATATTACAGCACAGTATTATATATAACTTTTACTCCTTTACCTTAAAATTAATTTTCTTGGATGTTATAAAAAAATGTAATGGTCATTTAAAGAGCTTCACTTTAATTACAGGGAGGCCTTGATCATAATGTTCGGCAAAAATGTAACGAAATTAGGTACACAGAAACTATGTATCGCAAAATGATAACAGCTAACAATACAGAAACTTTGGGATAAAATACGAAGCAGCAATAAGGAGGCCAAACAGTTCAGGATACATCGACCTGGCCGTGTGGCTGCTTTTACTTTTATTTTGTATTTTTTTTCTTGGACAAGCCAAACATCAACGTTATTGTTCATACAGGAAACGGTTTTGATGATCTTGGTTTTAAATGGCTTCATCACCAATTTCAGTTGGCTCTGATAACTGTAGTATCACTTTACATACGAATTATTGTTTAAGGTAAACACATGAGCAGTATTAGCATTAGTCATAATGTATTTTAGCTTACTGCAAAACCTCCTAGCGGTAAAATGTCCATGTACCAGCATTGTACCGACTGCCCATTTCCATAGTTACACTCATTCAAACAATCAACTATCGCTAGAAGTGCTTCACAAGTACCCGGCTGACGTACAGTCAGTTAAGTTGCCCCCTGAAAAGACAGGGACCTGAGAAATTTTCAACTATGTTACAGAAGCTAGCAAGACAATCGCAATTCTCAGTGTCATCTACGGACATAAATGCACAACTCAGAGCATTTAATTTGAGACAACACACTGTCAAAGTTTACAAACTGCACATATAACCATCTGTACAGAGGAAGCGTAATTTTAAACTTAAGAAACCGACTTCTAATGTGACCCACTGATGAGTCACAGACATGACAGATGTTTAAAAGGAGGAAAAACATTAAAAAGCCTGAAATTTCAAGTTAAAATGCTAAGCTAATGAGTATAAATGCAAAAAAATATGTAATCAGCGTAATTTAAAGAATGATTCCAAGTTATTTAGCTGTGATTTACGTGAGAGTGAAATACGTGGAGAAGCAGTAGAATAACAGAGCAAGGAAGCAGAAAATACGGTGAAGAACAGATGTAGAAAAGATGTTGTTTAGAGAGACACAAGGAGAAAGAATGGAGTCCTGCAGAGTTAGGTTGTTGCCAGGCTCTATAAACTGTGTAACTCAGAGATGAGCAGACAGGCAAGAACAAATGCCCTCTGCACACAGCAGCAGTGCACTGGGTTTGTTACTGGAAAGCTATTATAGTATGAATCAAGGCTACAGTCAGAAAACGTGATTTTTAGGGGAAACAGACAAAAAAAAAATGAATATGCAGGCGGGTAAAGTTTGGTTTTATTCAGCAGAGCAGCTGTTTCCTCTTTGCATGGCTTTAACATAATTTTAATTGGCTAAACTTTGCCAAAAAAAAAGTCACAAGGGAACTGTAATACACATGAGCTGAGCTGACTCACACAGTGAGCGATCTGAGGGAACATATCCTATTAAAGACTATACCAAGATTATCTGACTACTAATGAGATTAGAGTTAAAATCAGCAGCTCTGTTTCCAGCTCTAATTTTCTGTTTGTTGTGTGTCTGCGATTATAAAACTGTAGCTAAAGGTGTAGATAAAGTTTACACGTGGGCTCTGATTGTGGAGCATGGTAGGTTCCTGTTTTCTTTGCACATTTACAAAAGATGCATTACCAGTGGCACCACACCAATCAGCACATCCGTGTGCACTACAGGCAGACATAAAAGGGATGGCAGGAAGAAAACTTGAAAGTAACCGAAGAATGAGTAAAAAATAACTCTTTAAAATAAGGTTAATTTTTTTAATTTAAATTTGTTCAGTCTCAGGAGTTCACACAGTGAACTTCAGGTAGGCCAGTAAAAGGCTTGGACAGTATTTTTACTGATGACAATGGTATGCGGTATTTGATGGTAAATTTATTAACATAAATAAATAAATAGAGGCTAAGTGGCTGGTAATAGAAGTGAGGGATTAACTGAGTGAACAATTAATCTTTGGCACCACAAATATATGTTTGTTAAACTAATTACAAATGTCATCAGTGTCACCGGCTCACTGTTGGATTATGCAGCCACCCGTCACTTACCCAGGGTTGCATTCTACACTGCACTGTAGCGGCGACAGCTCCCCTCCCCTCGCGCTAATTGCTGTATAGATGTGAACGAGCAGGATGGGAGGTGGGGCAGATGCCATCTAGTAAAAACTTCTACGGTCCACCAGTGCTTTGATGTAGGAAATGATTGGTTGAATGTAGCAGCCTGCATTGTTGACTATGACAGCCACAGATGATTTTAAATCAAGCTATCAATATATAAGGCATTTTACAAAAATAAAAAGAAGGAATGCACTGGCCAGCACAGCAACACCAAGGAGCCTGAAAGACCACGCAAGACCACTAAGGTGGATGACAACAGATGGTTGAACCCAAGTATTCAAACTCATCTACCTTCACTAGCTCTACCAGTTGCACATTTACCTTTCCATATCTCCCTTCCATTCACACAAGTATTCTGTCTTACTTCTACTGAGGTTTCATTCCTCCTCTCTTCAGAGCATACCTCCACCTCTCCAGACTCTCTCAGACTTCAAGACATGTTAGGAGGTCATTTAGCCATTTAAATCAGCTGTGGTGGATCAAGGACAGATCTAAAACCTGCAGGACACCGGCCCTCGAGGCCTGGAGTTCAAGTCCCCTGATCTATAGTGTGTCCAGCTTCAGATACAACTCACTGTAAGCCTTTTCCTTTGCCAGCCCACTCTTTGTTGAACGCCTACCTTCCCAGTACTCCTGTGTACTTTTTCCATCTCCCTGACGATCTCACTTTTACTTTGCCAACTTCTTCCCTTGATACTTTCGCTTTATAAAAAAATGTATATCAATGGACCTAAGTGGACCCATGCATGGTGGTGGATGCAGAAACTATAACATTATTGATGGTTTATTAGATGGAGAGACATCTGTTTTGGCATCTGATGGTATTGAAAATCATATCCTATGACATACCAATACCCAAGTGTTATACATACTTTATTGACAGTACATTTACTGCTTCAGAATTAATAGCATAATAGCTCCCTAGCCTATTTAGTTATACTAAATGTACACATCACTACAGAGAGCCAATTTAAGCTGGATATATTCACTCATTACAAAATAAATGTTTACTTTAATCTAAACCGATTAACGTAATGTGCGAAACTCTTCCTTTGTCTAATAAACTGAACTTCGGGAAAATGTTAATATATTAACTTCTTAAGTCACTTATACTGACAGACCAACATAACTTCTCAGTATGACACATTTTATTGTTCTAAAACATGTGCAATTTATATTTCATTCAACCAAACAATTTTCCTTAACCCTACTGAGTATCTGGCAGATCATCAGACGCTGGCAGCAACATTAAAAACTTTAATCTCCGATCAAAGAGCGATCAGTATCAGTGTGCAGTAATTGCTTCGAACCAAAGGCTGTTTTGGAAAACATCTAACAAACTGGTCAAACTGGGCAAGCCTGCTGTGTTATCATATGGCCAATAAAGCCGTGGGCGACACATCTCCACAGTGTGACACAAACAACAGGCCATGAACATCCTGAGAGGTTAATTTCTCCTTTTACAGAGAGACAGAGAAAAAAACCTCAAAGAAAAAACAAAAACAAAATGAGAGAATGGTAAAAAGAGGGAATCAAAATAAAAACCAAGGTTCCAATTAGTCTAATGAGTTTTCACACGTTTCCTAATTAAGTCGGACCAATGAAATTAACTTTATAGTTTTGTCTCTTCACGTTCGCTAATGTTACTTATTTTGAACCATAATTGATCCAATAATTGTCTTTAAAAAAAAAACAAAGAAAAAAGAAAACACGGTCTGCGTTGCCTAAAAAGATGCAAATTTACATGGATTTCAAAGTGCCAAATATCACTACATTAACAGTTAAATGTAATTATAAAAATCATTTTTGTCAAAAGGACAGATCATCTTTCACAATGTTTACATTAAGGTAATTTTTTTTTTTTCCACTCATGAACTTATCTCAGTCAGGACTGCTAAAGCTGGTTATGAAAGGGTCAAATCTGACTGATTACAGGTGTGAACTGATGCTGAGAATTTATCATTGCGATATAAAAAATAATTATAAAATTTGGTTGTTAAAATGTGATTGTCAAACTATTTTTTCTGTTTCAAGCCACTTTGCAGTGGTGAAGTGGGTTCAACCCAGTGTAGTAGAAAAAGTCCGGTAAAATAGCTCTATGTAACTTCCAGTCAATCCTCCTTTCATGTTCTAAGTGACTTGGTCAGTGTCTCACCTGTTAGCACTGTAACCCTGCCTGGGCCCGCTGCTGCTCTCCTCGCCTCTGGCTTTCGTATGCAAAGGGTGAAGAGGTCCCTGAACAGAGCCGCGCCGCCAAATATAAATTACTGCAGATGGGAATGCTCACTTCCCAATTTCTTGCTTCACTGCTTGTTCAGCTTGTGACTGTTTTCTTTTGGCATCACATGTTATGTTCTGTTTACTCACTAAACTTTAAAGAGGAACATCCAATTACTTTGACACTTATATTCAGTGTAGCATCTTGATCTGCTGCTCCATTGGGGGTTCACTGTGTGTTCAAACTACATTTTGAGCGAGGTGACATGTCCAAAGTATAATACAAAACCCAGTGTAATTCCTCCCTTTCACTGCTAAGGGTTAAATTGGAGATAAAGTATTGGAATTTCGGTAGCGGGACCACGCCTCCAAACACACTCCTTCCAGTTCTTATCTATATATATGTTCCCCGTATTCTACAAGCTGTTTGTTCTCCTTTATGTGCCTCACCCTCCCTTCCCTTTTCAATTCTTTAACTTCTTCACTTCTATTTAATATATGGGGATCTGCCAGGCATGGAGCCACCACCAGTCCCCTTCGAGGCCTTCCCCAAACCGTAGCTCAATTCACGTCCAAGCCATTAACCTTTATCTACTAAAATGCTGTCAAACATAAAATGAGGACGTGGGCCCAGCTAGTGAAATATCACTGTAATAAGAAAATTCTTTTAACGCAGGACCTTTGTAAGGACAGGACCAGACAGTTATGAGGAGACAGAAACAGGTTCCACGATATTCCTGCTCAAAGCTGGTTATAGATAACATGAACATGAAAGAGATTATGGCTTTACACTGCAAAAACTCAAAATCTTGTACTAACCTTGTAATCTTGAACCAAGTATATTTGTCTTATTTTTAGTCAGAATAATCTCATCACACTTAAAATAAGACACAAATGGCTACAGAGTAACATTTCAGTACTAGAAATAAGACAAATGTACTTGGTTCAAGATTACAAGATTGGTACAAGAGTTTGAGTTTTTGCAGTGTAGGTTAGAGGGAGTGTAAAGCTGGTTGAGTAACCGTTACCCTTAACTAGTTGTAGCAAATGGCTGACCTTCCCTGAGCCTGGTTGTGCCAGAGGTCTCTTCCTGTTAAAAGGGCGTTTTTCATTCCCACTGTTGACAAGTGTTTGCTCATAGAGGGTCGTCTCATTGTTGGGTTTTTCTGTTTTGTTGCAGCATATCTTACGCTAAAAAGCGATTTGAGGCAACTGTTGTTGTGACTTTACGGTACATAAATAAAAGATTTCAATGTGCTTTTTAGATACGAAATTATGTAGACTATGTGACAGGAAAAAATTTCAACCCACCTGTTTCTACTGAGGGCCTTTAATACGAAAAACATTCATAGCATGAAGGTAAAATTTCATTCAACATATATAAAGTTATTTTACATTAATAAATCAGCAAAACCGGTCGAGGTCAGATGGGAACTTTTAGCACATTTAGTTAAGTTTACATAAAATTCATCAAGAGGAATCAGTGTTAAAAGGTTTGGAAATTTTGCTTCAGAAGAAAGGGGGTGTGGAGTTTAAGTGATCTGAGATCTTCCATTATCTTTGGGAAGACATCTAAATTCACAGCAACCACACTCAGTGGGAGAACTCTTTCTCAGAGGATTACACTGCACAAATGTCAGATATAAAAGGATGGGAAAACACACATGAGGCTGCAACACTTGACATTTACTATCGGCTGCGGTTGGTCTGCTGACTACGCCGTTGCTTAAATCATCTGACCTTTAAGAGTCCCGGTTTTTAAAAGGGGAGCAGCCGTCATCTTTTCAGAGTTTGTAAAAGCTGTGATCGACAGGTTTGACCCTTTCAACTGTTTGACGCCTGCAGCTCATGTGTGCAACCACACGCTTTAAACTTTGTTGCCTAGGATTCATTTTATTCTTCATCCCTAGAAATTCCTCTGCAATGCACTAAACATGTCAAAATAACTAACGGAAGATAGAAAGGGCGGGTATTTATGCATACTGTACCTCCACATGCTCTTATCTAAAAATCTGACTTCCTCTACAAATACAACTCCCCCAGATACATCAATAATTCATATCAAGTGCTCTTTTTACTTCTGTAAAGACCGGATTTGGGAAAGACATCAACCTCACATGGGGATTACAGTGAGTATCGCAAACTAATGCAACCAAGCAAAGGAGAACTGGAAAAATGAATTTCGACAACTCTTTTCAAAAGTCTACATTTAAATAAAAATTTATCTTTATTTATTTGACCTCCCTACAGCTTACTTTTTAGTGGATTGGTGGTTGTTATGATGATTGCTCATCCTGGCTACTTTTGCTCGATCCTGGTCACATGGTCAGGAGAGACAATTCAAAGTTCACTACTTAAAATGCGCATAAATACAGAAAAATACAGGGGGACCAAGGCTTCATGTTGGGGTTTCACTATAACTGTCTGTCAACATTTCGGATGCCGTTTTTTTTCTACCACAATAACCCTAAAAACCTGATATCAGTAGTTAGTACTTAGTACTGGTTAACTCCACTGACATTGGACTACTACACTAAAAAGTATGAGCTCTTCACAGTCCATGTATTTTAAACTGCTGTGAAGCAAAGTCTACAAAAAAGCTCAGTTACTGCATCTTGATGACTTATTGGTTATTCATAACGGAGCAGCTTCCTGTGTGACATGAATACGAAACACTTCACCGTCAAACACACGCACCTTCTCCAGGGCCTGGAGCTGCTGTTTCTGTCTTTCATCCAGCGCTTGGCCCTGGCTCTGAAGGGCCTCTCTCTCTTCCTCCATCCGCACCACCTTGTCCTTCAGCCGGTTCCGCTCGTTGTCCAGGTCTCTGATGGCTGCTTCCTGGGTCATCTGGGTGGCCTGCAGACTGCTTATCTGACCTATGGCAGGGCAGAGGCGAGAAAAATGCAAATATTAAAGCGATGCAATCAGCATGTTGCTGCTTCTTATTGATGCTGCCAACACAGGCAAAACAAAGTGCTGTCAAAGAATTTCAATTTTGTGATTTGCTCTCGAATTGCTATTTCACTTCATCTCCTTCATTCCGCCTGTTCTCCTTTGACCGTTTCCTGTCATTGTTTTAAAGATTTATTTTGCTTTTTGTCTTTATTAGACTGTAACGGTTAGGCAGGTGTTTGACAAATCCAGAAAATGTATGTCAAAATATGCATCATATTTAATCTAGGCTCCACTGGACCATTTTCCATGTATGACATTTTTGGCAAATCAAAGCTAGTAAGAGAAGTGCATTTGCTTTTTTATGAAAATCATGACAGTTTAGGTCTTAGGAGTTTTCATTAGTTGCTTCTGTTGCAGGAAAATTATACTAAGATTCTTCTCACATATTGATGCCTGGTTTAGCGTCACGCACTCGATACCACTTTGACTTTTTCCTTAAGAGACATTTTTTTCAGTTTCACAAGAACTTGGAAAGTAAATGGCGAGTGTCTGCAGATAAGCTGCCATCATCCCAGTGAACAACCTGCTTGCCAATAAAGCAATCACAAGAAATGTTTGTTGCAGCACCTTTTTGTGACTGATTTCAGCCAGCAACCACTTACAAACCAGTTTGGGAATAAACATTTTTGTTAGCAACTGGTGGTAGCCAGATAGTCACCGATTCATCCTTAGGATTGTGGGAGGCCTTAACTTTTGATTCTAAGTGAGTCTGAATGGTTGTTGGTGTCACTATGCTAGCCTTACAATGGGCTGGTGATCCTGTCACCCGCCTGTGACAGCTGGAAGAGGCTCAAGCCCCACTTTGGCCCTTAACTGGATAAGCTGTTAAGAAAATGTATGGATGAATGGACACCCAATGTGGCAAGAAAGGGTCCTTATCAAGCATTTGTATGTGAGCTGGGAGTCAAAATGTGCTGGGCATTTTTGGGCATACAAACTATAAAACTTAAACTCAAGACTATACATTTACAAATTGTTGAAGGACGGTAAGTTGACATTTGCTTAGCACTCTGACGTATTTACTTACAGCTATAACTTAAATCTTAAAAAAAGAAAAAAGGCACTTTAAAGGGAAAAAGAGCTCATGGTCATTTCTTTGCAGGCAACCTTGAGAGGTCCTCTGATCTGTAGTGAGGTAAATGAGACTCCCATGGCTGCATTTACCAGCTGGATCTTATTTGTCTCTAACATGCAAGCTGCTCCAGTGGAAAGTGATAAAACACTCTCAGAGGGTACAAGGAACTCATTGGAGCTAATGGGCCGAGAATGACTCTGCGCCAAGTTGCTGCGATTGCTCACACGTTTCAGACAGTAATGTTTATGCAATGTTGTTAACCAAAGTAGTGATGGAAATACATCATAAGATATTAGACCAGATTCCAACATACACCTATTTAGCCATTTACATGTGCACACAAACACAGACAAACTGGGCACTGTCGTCAGCAAGGCTTCTTCTATCATCCTCTGAGGGATCGGGAGCACCATTAGCCCTATTATGCAGCAATATGCTATTTAAGTGTAACAGGCAACGATGTCTAAGACAAGATGAGGGGAGCTGTTAGTCGATATGTTTGAAGTGTTTGCATGGAAAGCACAGAGTGCATCTTGAGTGTAGTGCAGATGCAAGAACTCACTGGTCTCATGAGAATCAGAATCAGAATACTTTATTGATCCCCAGGGGAAATTAGAGAAGGGGAAGAGATTGTGGGTCTTACTGGCTTTGAGAAGTATTTCAGTTGCCTGCTGCTGAACTCGGTCTCTGGCTGCCTCTAGTTCACATTCAGCCTCCTTCTGACGGATTTCCACAATCTCCGAGTTCTGGGTCACCTCGTCCAGCTGCTTGGTTAAGTCCTAGAGGAGAGTCGAATCAACACAAGAAAGCTCTGTTAGGGTAAGTTAAGTTTACTTTTCCTATTTTGAGACATTGCAGACATTGCATTGCAGTTTTCAAACATCATTAAAGACCAGCTCATAAATGCAGCTGTGATAAGTGCCGTTCTAAGCCTAAATATAGTATCAAAATGAGCATGAATATTAAACTTAAATAACTAGCAGACCAGAGACATGACTCCAAGTGGCATTACACATTTGACTTTTACTCAATGAAACTGCAGTTCCTCTAACGGCCACTTGAGACCAGCTCCAAATGAAAGTCAATCCCCCATCGACTCATGTGTTAAAACTTCCCATTAAAAACAGCATGTTTACAGCCTGGCACACAAACAGTGTTAGCCTCTACGGCTACTTTCCACTTTAAAACAATTCGTGTGGATAGTGGCCACTCTGACAAGTTTTCAGAAAGTTGGAACTGTATTTGTGTATTGGTGCATTTTGTAGGAGTTTTAATTGAACTATTGAGGTGACAAATAATATAGCATGCTGTAAGCGACAGCCTGCCTAAGCCGTTTATGGTTCGGTTTTGGTGACTGAAATTCTAGTATTCTGATTACTGATAATTATGAGGTTTTAATATTTAGAATCTGAAGTGGATGTCAACACCACAGATGAAGACAGAATTATTAACCGCCCTATTATTATTTTTGGTTTTGTTTTAAACAGCAAACACAGGTTTTCTAAACATTCTATTTTTATTTTGGAGACTTTAAATATTCTGCTTGGCACACAGAAACACAATTATACCACATAAACCAAAAGCTACCAGGGTTAAAACTGCTCCGAGTCAATTTAATATCCTGTTTTTTGCTGGATAACAGCCTCGAGTCATTTATTCTAGTTTTCGACATGCCTCACACAAGCCTTGATACTCTGTGATGGTTTGCTGGCATGCGCCTTGGTCTTTGATTCATCCCACACATTTCCAGTTGGATTCGTGTGGGGGTGATTTCGTTCACTTTAGTCTTCTAGAGGTAGTTCTTCACCAGGAGCGATGTGTGTTTTGGGTCGTAATTGTGTTGGAAGACAAAGCGATGACCCCCGACCCAGTTTTGCTGCCAGTTGTTTGAGGTTTTTCTTTCTTCACATATCTTTCTTTCTTGATAATTCCTTCGACCTTCATGAGATTCCCAGTTTTAGATGCACTGAAGCTTCCCTACAGCATAATACTCCCACCATTGTTCACTTTTGGGTTCTACTGCCAAAAGAACAGCCTCCTTTGCTTCAAACATAAGCAGTGTCTCTGTGGCAAAAAAAAAAACCTAGTTACATCTAATCTAACCAGAGAACATACTTCCAGTATGCGTCATCTGTGAATCCTTCAGGTTTCCGTAGCACACTTCACTCTGCCTGGAAAGTGTCTCTTCTGCTTGGGCTCTCTTTTTCATGGTCTGCAACCTCACAGTCCATTTCCTCTAAGATTCTAGTGATTATTCGATTAAAAGTCCCGACTTGGCTAATCTTTCACCACTGTTTTGGCATTTGTTCTGGGGTCTTTAGACACTTCTCTCAATAGCTTTCTTTCCAAAGTCTAAATTCTTTTTTTTCCTACCTCTGCCGGGCTTATTCTGTACGGTGTAGCTCTTTTTGAATTTCTTGATGAAACTCTCATTTCAGTACTTGACACTTGGAAGCTCGTTGATAAGTTGTTAAATTCATCTCCTGCTTTGTAAGCATCAACAGTTCTTTTTTCTCCTGTCTAGACTCATTTTTTGTTTTTGTTTTTAGCATGATGCTTTCTCAAGTGACAGCCCAAACTCCTGCTGAAGATTTCGACTGTGTGTAAACTGGAAGATAATGCTCAGTTTTAACGTGATTTTACAAGCTTTGAGCATTACAAAGTCAAAGCACATCACTGCACAGCAGAGGCTCGGGCTGTTGCTTAATAGCGGGTCCGGTTATCAGGGGGCTACGTTAAAAATCTGTTGCTCTGTTTTTAGTGGAGTAATTATTTTATCCAAGCATTTATATATTGTCAGTCAGTCATGTGTGGTCACAAATTCACCACAGAAACTAAAAAAAGGCTTTCTGTGCTCAAATATTCAAAAGACTTTTGTATGTTTATTTTAGAAAAGAGCTAAAGAATAAAGAGAAACTAAGAGTTTGCAAAATAGTTTCTCGAGCTGTCCTAAAGAGCTGTCATTGGGCTCTGGACATGTCAGGTTAATGACTAAATCACTGTCATGTGACAAAATAACCATAAAAATAATTTATAGATAATGTCTTTGTTATTTTACATGTTAAATGATCACTCATTACAAAGACTGCCAGGAGGCTCACTAGCTGAACAGCATAAAAGAGGAAGATGTTTTTTTTCATTCTTACTCGCATTTTCACATGAAAGGATTATTGCAGGATTACTCCAAACTTCAACATTTTTTTTTTTAAATCCCTAAAAGTTGAAGATCTAAATATTTGGGCACAGGCCCAATAATGTCAGCGATTAAATAAATGGAATGAAACCTGAACAAATGTAAACCCACCTGATCTATATTTGATGAGATCTTAAGGGTGAATTCAGTAGACAGATCTTTAAAATTACATGTTGCTTGGTCATTGCAAAAAGGTAAGCGCAGTACATTCATGTTTAAAGCTATGTGGAGGCTTAAAGAGGCACATCTGTACAGAAATGTGAACTTCACATTATTTTTGTAATGCAAGGTTGTAGCTGACATGATGATAGCAGCCAGCAGTTGCAGCCAGTTTATCAAACTTACAGAAAGAACCATATTGGCAGAATATTAATACTCAAGATTGGGACTGTAAATGCTGACTGGTACTTAATTAATAAGAACTAGACTTCAGGGAGTGATCTAATGTGAGCTCTCTCTCTCTCTCTCTCACACACACACACACACACACACAAAGTACAGTAGCTTTCTGATTTAGCACTCTGCAAGAACTCATGAGAGGCAATTTCACATCTTTCAATCCCATCAAACAGCCTCCCTCAAACTTAATTACCGCTGCTTTGGCTAAGACAATGAAACCTCAGTATGATGCCACACAAATTAGACGATGTGTGTGAGTGGGTGAGACACTGTGTGTATGCTGATTTCCCTCAAGGAAAGTAGTTGCACTTTATGACCGCTAGGATTAGATAAGGTGGGATAAACCCACTTTGACTTTAAGATTTTGGGGCTTATACATACTTTCTTTGTCTTACTTCTTCATACAGCATTTTGAGATAAACTTACAGGGGGAAAAAAAGTCCATGTGGGAACTACCGTAGCTAAGGCTAATCTTGGAGCTCTGGTGGTAAAGGTAAAGATTATGTTATTTCTACGAGTTTCTTTGCTAGCAGTAGAATGTATGACTATCTGTGAATGAGGCAAAGTAAAAGTGTGAATGTTACTGTCAAGGTTCTGGGTCATTCTGACTCAGCATCTTCTGTTTGTGTTTTTGTGTTATTCTGTATTATGGTTTAGGTTCTCATTGCTTAATTTTGCTGTTCTGATTATTATTATTGTCCTCGTGTTAGTTTGTTCACACCATCACTCCCGCCTGTGTGTTCACTTCATACTCATTCGTAGGTTGTCCACTTTGGTTTGTATTTACTCAAGCCAGCAATAAAGCTAAGTTATTTTGAGTTGACTTTTGCCTTTGAGAGTCTGCATATTGGGTCCTTTACCTGCCTGCCTAAAACAGCCATGACAGTTTCAGAAACTGGGGCATTAAGTGGAGTCCTAATTTCTTCCCAGGCAGTTCCAAGACTCAGCTTTGGGTCTAAAATTGGAACTGGGATAGGGTGGAGTTAGACACAGCTGTTTAAATGCCAATGCAAGATTCAGCCAGGCCAAATATGTTTGGTTTTTGGGTCAGTGTAAGCAAAATTTCCACCAACAGCATTGTTAACAAATGCAGACCTTTTGATTGTGGAAAGACAAAAGTGGAAATGAGGGTGTGTGGAGCTTAGTCAGACTGGCCGCTGCTTCTCCATAAGTCAAGCGCTGTGCCTCAGAGGTGAGGAGTTTCAGACATCCTTGCTGTCAAGATCATGTCTCACGGTGGGCTTGGACACCTCAGTATCCTCTCCAGAAGGTGGCCAAGGGTAGCTACTGCCGATGATCAGACTTTCTGAGAAAGTTTGGATGTTTCTGCCAGTCCCGAAGCCTTCAGAGGTATTTTTCAGGATCCAGGTTATTGAATCTTAGAACTATTATTTTCTACTGTTCAACAGCACTTTGATTTAAAGCACCCTCCTTCAAGTATTTACCTCACAGAAGGCTCCAGTACGCAGCTAGTTTAATTAAGCCAGTTTGCCTGACCTGTCGGGTTTGTTGTACGTGCTTCGCTGAGCTTTAACCATAAAATAAAATAAAATAAAATAAAATAAAATGAGTTTTTATACAGCGCTTTAATGAAAACCAGTATTGTGTTCTTCTTTCAGATTCTCTTCCTTGTTCTTTGTTCCCACAATAGAAATAAATGAACAATTTATTATAATTGTAATTTTTAGAAAATCCAATTTACATAACGATACATTTCTTGGTGTCTTTGCAGTGGCTGAGAGACGGCGCCCTTCAATGCACTGTTTGTGTCATTTAAGTGTTGTGAGAGAAATAAGACTTGCCTATATACTGATGCTAATTTTTGGTTAAGACTGAGTGGAAGGTCGGTGGCTGTTAAGGTTTGGGTTAAAGGCAGTGCTTCTCAATTATTTTCTGTTATGGCCCCCCTAGGAAGAGAAAAGCATTCCACACACACACACACACGCACACACACACACACACACACTATAAACTATAAATAGTATCATTCGTCTATAAAATTATAAGTGCACCTCGGTTTAACACTTTATCCTATGCTAACTTATATGATGCTAACAGTGCTCGCTCATTTACTGAAGTAGCATTCACAAAATGGGATGATTGTTGGCAATATTCGGAACTTTTTCGCTGGATTGGGGTGGGTGTAGGTCACACATGTCCCTCCCACCAGACCACGCCCCACTATTTGAGAAGGACTGGGTTAAAGGCAAGTGAAAGCATGACTGTCCCTTCGAGTATAGTGTACACCTGTGTTTGTGTGAATGAGAATGGCAGATGAAGGTGGAAACACTTTAATTAACAGTATCTCTGTTGAATAATCTGAGTTAACAGAAGAATCCCACTGTTATGACATTCACTGATCACCTTTGATTCACTTCTAATCCTCTTTAAACCTCTCACGTACAGCCTCACCTCTGTCAATCCTCCCGATTGGGCTTGGCTGACTCCTGCATTTTCATTTAAACACAAAAAGGAGCCCGAACGTAGTGATTTATTGTTTTATCTCACTAAAAGCTCCCACCAACTTAGTCCAGATATGCTCTACCTGAAGTGAAATATTTAGTCCAAAGTCAGTGACAGCAGCAATTTAACACAGCATCAGCGGAGTATTTCACTTGGGGGACAATTTGTAATTTCTTGGCATGCATATTCCTGCAGAAGCTTGTGAACACTGAGCCATTAATTACGTCTGTCTCAGTTACTCTGAGCGATCATTTGCTTGCATTTCTCTGGAGATTTGCCTACTAAATCATAAGCTAAAGGAGGATGGCAGAACAGCGAAGCAGACGCTCCAGCATCCTGACACCAACCGCAAGTGTCTCACACTGGTGTTAAGTCGATATTTGATGATACGGTTTCTCCACATGGCGTATGTGCCAATACAGTAATTATGCCTCCGGAGACTTGGGAACATTTTGATTTAGTGCAGCATTTTAATTTTCAAGAGTCAAATTAATTTTGTGAAGGGTCTAAAAATGTGCCTCTACTTCTGCGAATGCTAGCGACTGTATAGGTAAGCAGAGTGACGGGATGCAGGAGGTGTAAATAAAACCTGTGCTGCGAGCTTGTTAAGGTTAAATTAAAATCTACTATCATCCAATAATGAGCTCACAGCAGGAGGTGAAGGATTAAGAGATCTGTTCACATACTTGAGGCTGCTTTTAAGAGATTATTATGATATGACTTTTACAACCCAATAACATTTCAGCTGCACTAAAGACAAAAACAGCAAAGGCTCAATTAGTTTCCCTCCTCTGATATCCGTTTTACCTTCTTACATCAGGTATCAAGCACTCTGCTTGTCGTTCCTTATCTGGGTTATAGTTAATTGCTCTCATAGCTAAAATTATTAACTCCACATCCACCGCTGACCTTGATCCTAATTTCAGCATCATCAAGGAGGAGAGATCCCTTCCTGTCTTTCTCTGCAATCAGTGATAATTTCACACAAACTTCAGAGCGAGTCATAAAAACAAAACAGACCTACTTAGCCAATCCTCCCTGGAGCACATGTCAGTTTTATTTTCAACTGCGAAGATAATCACGGGCGTCGTCGCTAAAGATCTTACGGAACTCAGACACTAGAAAATAAAAAAATAATGATGTACTTGGAAAATAAACACAGCGCTGCTATTTTTGCTGCAATACCAAATAGAAGCTTAGTGTGCTGGAAGTTTTGGGTGATTTGTAACAAATACAAAAAAAAGTTACAATTTTGGCATCCAAAAGGAAGATAACAGAACCGGTTAAAGCAATATTGTTTAACTGGGGGTTTCATTTGCTCAGCCATAATGAATATATGATGAAATACAGGAAAACGCTTGAATGTAGAATCATCTTTAGCAGCATTAACTTGCAAGGGTACGTCGTCGTGGAGGAATTTTGGCCACTCTTCTTCACAATGTTGCTTCAGTTCATCGAGGTTTCCCACCACAGCATTTAAGTCACAGGACGGGACTTTTCTTTTTCAGTCATTCTGTTCTAGATTTGTCGTTGTGCATGAGATCATTGCTACTTTAGTATACAGAGGAGTTCATGATCAACTCAGTGACTCAAGGGCAACCCAGGTTCTTTGGCTGCAAAACAAGCCCAAATCATCACCACTGCACCACTGTGCTTGACAGTTGTTTGTACTAATATGCTGTGTGTGGGTTTCACCAAGCACAGCACTGTGCATTATGGCCAAGCATCTTCACACTGGGCTTGTCTGTCCGAAGGACACCGTTTTAAAAGTCTTGTGGTTTGTTTAGCTTTAAACTTTGTAACCCTAGGAGAAAACGTCAACACTTTAGTCTTTTTCTAATTGTACTGTCATGAACTTAACAAGCTAACCGAAGCCTGTAGCATCTCGATTTTTGCTTTTATTGAGAGGCTCACACTTGCTGATGATCAAGTTAATCAAATGGATTTGATTAGCAGCACCTGGCTGCTACTTACTGCTTCCACATGGAGTAAGAAGGTGATGTAAAACTGTGAAGACAACTTTCCATTCACAGGAATGAGTGTGTATACATTGTATGTTAGTGTTGCAGAGACAAAGAAAAATGGTGTCTACCTGATATTTATGTTTTGTTCTTCACAAATTATCTGTGAACTTACCCAGGAGACACTGCTAACTGCACAACAACAGCTACGCATTTACTACTGTACAACCACATGTACTGCAAACACGAGTGCGAGTAGCAGTTAACAGCAACATCAGAGTCACTTTGTATCTATTCAATGACAACGTTTATAAATCCGTGGGGCAGCGCTCCTGGGTTTGAACCTGTTGGTTTTTCTGTGGTATTGGACGTCCTGAGTGTTACAACCTGACCCATAAGCTGATACGCAAAAAGAAAACTGACAGTTTTTCTAAAAACCATTAGTTATTTCAATTGATAAATCTTAATAAAAGTTCAGATCTATAGGAAAAGTGTTACTTCAACCAGGATAGTACAAAGTCTAGCAGAAAGTGTTTTGAGTCATAGTCATAATCAGCAGCTAATAGAAAGAAGAAGAAGAAATTAGATGAACAGAAGTCTATTTGAAAGCTCTTGTTTGAAAACTCTTTAGCATGTGGCTAAATCGTAACCCAAACCTAACCCAACTCTTTAGTGGCTTGCTGTCAACCTGGTGGATGCTGAAAGGTTAAGTCCATACAGAACCCACTGAAAGGCTAGCATGAGCTGCAAATGGGAAATAAAACTGAATCCATTAACCTTACATCCATTAACCGAGACACACAGTGATTCTAAAGTGGCTGTAGGTATACGTGAATATCTGTCTGTGCTAGCCCTGTGGTAGACTTTCACAGGAAGTCGTACATGCAACGTGCACACCAATACGGCTGTAACAGGCCAGTACTGGCAGCAGTGTGCAGAAAGGCCCTGCTTCTATGTCCGCTTAAACTGTCCTAGAATATATTTAACGGCACAGAAACAGCCAACCGTTTTAGAATAATGGGACAAATTACTTGAAGACTATACTGTTAAGCATCATTTGCTCTCAGTACACAGGAAAGCTGTGGAAAGGCACCGCACTGTTTTTAATCATTTACTCTTCCCCAGCTCCTCCTCTAAATCACGACACCCAGCTGAACCATTTTACCTGTGTGATGTAGATTCACTGTTTTAGATCAAGACACAAAGCAACCATCCTTCTTCGAACACAGCCCAACATGACACAGTATATACTGTATGCTGTTGTTGCAGGGGAACTGGAAGCCCCCTGAATGACATCCTGATCCGATTTAAAGCGAGCCTCCCGTTAGGATCCCTGGGTCTGCTCCCAGTGTTGGTCGTTTTTTTGGGACTTTTAAATCTCTCTTGTATTGTGTTTTGAGAAGTGAGCTTTGGTTCCAGTTCTTACTCTTTGTTTTTTTAATTTAGTCAGTTCCCTTTCATGTCCAGGTAGTCCTAGGCTCACCCGTGTGCGTCCTTCCCATCATCCCTGGTGTGCAGCCTATCTCTGTCTAGGCCATGTAGCTGTGTTAGTGTCCCAGTGTTTGTGATTTCCTGTCTTATTTTGATAGTCATTGTCTCATGTGCAGTCTTGCTTTCCCTGCCTCCTTATGTCTAAGTTTGCTCCAGCTGTGTTCTCACGTGTCTCTCCTGTTAATCACCTTCCTGTGTATATACTGTGTCCGTCTCCCCTTGTGCTTTGTCATGTTATGGTATGTTTATGCCGCTGTTCTGTTGCTTAGTCCTTCCTTGCCAGAGTTAGTCTAACCAGCTTGTATTTAGTTTCCCGTTTGATTTTGTATTTTTGCTCATGTCTCGTTTACTCATCAGCTCATTAAAGGGCTCGCCTTCAGTGAAACTCCGACACCTCCATACCCTGTGAAAGAAGCTCATTTCCACCTTGCACTTGGTTGAAATGTACACAAGCACAGTATGCAACCTATTTAGGGTTCACTCCCCTGCTTCAAGGAAATACCTGGCTTTAGTTGCTAATTGCTCCCCTGTGTTCATCATCAGTTCTTGTGGGAGCATTACATAATTAAAAACTCAAGCTGAATGCTCCAAAACGGTGCGATCCACCATTATTTGATCCTTTAATATAAAAATACTAAGAAATATCACTTTTGATGTCTATGAACGTTAAATTAAGGTCCAGGCTCAGGTTGGACAGCTTGATGAACATCTACTCATCATCATTTAGTCTATAAAATAACTATCCATTTAAAAAGGAACACATTTTATTGAATTTCTTCACACGGACTTTGTTCCCTGTTTTATTTTATGTCTGTCTTTGGCACAAAATCTTTGCAAGCTGTCCATGATTCTGCTCACTTAAAACTGCAGGTTTTTCAGCTACTTCGCCTCCGTCCTAGCTTGGTTGGATGAGCAGGTGAGGGTTCACACTCACTTTGACGGTGCTCTCTGCAGTGTTAAGTGACGACTGCAGCTTGTAGGACTTCTCCCGGTTTTCCCGAGCCTCGTCCGACACTCTGGCCAGCTCGGCCCTCAGTTTTCCGAGAGTTTTCTGCAGCGCCGCCTCCTGAGTCTGAAACTCCCGTCTCAGCTCGGCCTCAGTGCGTTTCCATGCCAAGAGGTTGTCGGCGGTCAGCTGCTGGGTTCTCTTCATGGCCTCCAGCTCGCGTTCATAAAAGGCCTGAGCCTGGGGACAAACGCAGACTTGTGAAAGTGTTCACCACTGCGGAAAAGATTTAAGTCAAAAAACATGAAGGGTGTAAAACTAATTAATAAGCCTTGACTTGCTCTCTTTAATGACAATGTGAATTTTATATTGAAAGGTTTAAAAACATTTAAAGCTGGAGCCAAAATAACTTTCCTGACAGTGTTTACTGCCGACGAGGATGCTTTTTTTTTTTTTTTTTAATTGAATTACTAGCATCTAAATGCACTCCTTAAGTGCTGCTATGGCTTTTTCTGTACACAGATCTGCAGATAACAGCCTTCACTTTCAGCAGCGTCAACACTATAGTGCCAACAAATTACATTTTCAGGCTTTTTTTTTTTAACTATTTCTAATCCAAGGACATTTAGCACAACCTGGAGTGGAACTGATTCTGAAAATGCCAGATGAGACACTGTATGTGCAAAACTTTAGCCTTATTTTATTTAGGCTTATTTTTAAAAGACCGCACCTTTCAGTCTGGACTAAATATTAGGTTTTTGGGTTGGATCTACGAACGCTTTCCTAAAAACATTAATAAATACAGTAAATAACAATGGGCTCCACGGTCGTAGAACATCTACTGCAGGTTCTGGTGAGAGTTGGCCCACTAACTTGGCTCTCCAAAGCTGATTACTGTCCCCAGCAGCAGCTGAAGGCTTAGAGGAGTGATACGAGGTGACTGAATGGCATCAAGGACAAGACGGGTTCGAGCAATTAACTACATGTGAACAGTTTGGGAAGGGTGGACCAATCGCAAAGGAGAGCAAGAAAACTGGAAGTAAAACCAAACCAAAACACACGTGAAGGGGAAAAGGGAAAGAAATGAAGACTAACATTAAGACATGAGGACAGGGGAACACAGGAGGCATGGGAAGAAAACATTACTGGAAACAACTAAAAAAAAAACTAATGAAAACACACAGAACCTGGTGAAACAGACAGAAGACAGCGGTCGCAGCATCGTCAGTTTAACCCACCGGCCAACATATAGTTTTAACTTCACCCCAACTGTTCATATAATGCCTAATAAATGATTTA